>CAUYRT010055642.1:0-35062 GCA_963574885.1 Lepilemur ruficaudatus | reverse complement strand
ACCTGGAATTGTCAGAGCTACATGGGTAGAACTTCCAAAGTCATTTTTTGATTCAATTGAAATGTATTTTATTTAGGTTATTAAGTACGAAATTGTCCAATTTTTGTAAGTACTAAGTTTGACGGTTGATATCTCTGACATGTCACTTTGACACTTCTGGTTTTATGTTTATTGTGAAGGTACATCCTCAGTCTTTCAATTGCACATTTTGGCTTGTGATTATCCTTCAAATTTTTTTAGAGCAATTTTTGTGAAACCATGGATATAAGTCAAAAATTCGTGTTATTTTTCAATATGGGTTCCATTGTGGAACCAATGCAGCACAGACAGCTTGAAATATCAACAAAGTGTTTGGGAAGGTTGTGGCTAATGAACACATAGTACGTCAATGGTTTGAGAAGTTCTGTTTTGGTGATTTTTAATCTTGAAAATGAGCCACATGGGCGACCTGAAACCAAAGTGGATAATGATGAGCTGAAAGCTGTAGTGGGAGCGAATCCATCTCAACGTATGCGTGAATTAGTAGCAAGGTTTGACGTTACTATTCCAACAATATTGGACCATTTGAAACAAATGGGCAAGGTAAAGAAGCTGGATAGATGGGTTCCACATGAATTAAATGAGCACCAGAAGAGAAATTGTCTTCAAGCTTGCCTTTCTTTGCTGTCACGACATAAAGGTGAACCATTTCTACACCGTATTGTTACGTGTGATGAAAAATAGATTCTTTTTGACAAGCGCAAGCATTTGATACAATGGTTGGATAAAGATGAAGGCGAAGTGCTGAGCCAATGGTGTCTATAGTGGTCCAGCACTGATTTTATCCACTACTGCTTCATGAAACCTGGTCGATCAATTACAGGGGATGTCTGCTGCACCCAAATGGATGAAATGATGAGGAAGCTTGTGATTAAGCAACTGAGATTGGTCAATAGAGACAGGCCAGTCCTCTTGCAAGACAGCGCTCAACCACAGGTCACACAAACGGCACGGCTCAAACTACAGAAGCTGGGCTTAGAAACTGTCATCCACCATATCACCAGACCTTGCAGCAACTGACTACCACTTCTTCCAGGCTTTGGACCACTGCTTGCAAGGAAAAATAATTCAATTCTCAACAAGCCGTGGAAAATGCCTTTCTCGATTTCATCACCACTCGCTCTCCAGGCTTCTTCACTGCTGACATAAACAAGCTAGTGTTAAGATGACAAAACTGTGTCGATAGTTTAGGCACATACTTTGATTAATTGTACTGCTTCTTGTTTGAGGTATAATAAACTACACTTTTGATTCAAAATTGGACATTTCCCATTTAATGACCTAAATAAATGATTTTAGACTTCTTTGAATAAAGAATGATGTCACCTTAGTTCAGCAAACAGTTATTGGCAGCCTCCTGTGAACGAGGGAAGTACTAGCACTTCAAGTTGGGTACAGCGATGACATCATCTCTCTCTTGAAGGAGCATGAGTCTGTGGGGTTAAAGTACGTGGGTGTGTGACAGAAGGAGAGCAAAGTAGTGGCACAAGATAAGCACACAGCAACAGGGAGTATCACAGGAAGGAGAGGCAGAATTCCACTGGGACCAGGAGAAGCTTCATGGAAGAAGGAGCACTTGAAATGAATTTTGAAGACAGTGTAGGATATTTATAAGTAGAAGTGGATGGGTGGCAGGCATTGCGAATATTATGTGTACAAGGAAATCTGAAGAAAATTCATGTACATTTGGGGAATTGAGGATTGTGGGTTCACTGACGGTAAATGGTATTCTTCAGGTGCAGGATGAGGCCTGAAAGGTGAGCAAGGGCCTTACAGTGGCCAGGTTGTACTACTTCATTGGGGAGGCCTTAGGAAGCCAAAGAAAGTTTCTAAGAAGTAGAGGGGCATGATCAAATATGATATCTCCAGTAAAATCAAGTTTCCAGCCTCAGTGCTTGTACAATTACCATTAATTGCCGTGTCTGCCCAAAATAAACATTTTCTGTGTTTAGTCCACTCTTTGTTGCTGTAGTTTGAACCCGTTCCTGTTTGGCTTCACTAATAAGCCCCGGGTCTGTCAGAGTCCTTGAACGTCCTGTGGTCATCCCTCTAGGACTTGCAGGTTATTGTGTATCTTCTTCATTCCCTGACCTGACCAGGTGAAGTCATTCACAATTGCTTTATCCCTTTTTCATAGAGACTGTTTTCTAGTCTTACAGTGATTGGGTGTTTATTTCCTTCCGGCCTTTCCTGTATGATGCTCTTCTGCCAGATAAGGCAACCAGTGTCTCTCGTTCCTGGCAAAACTATGCTTGGGAAGAGAGGGGCCAGGTAATACTGTTAGCAAACTTGCGTCAACACTCAAGAAGGCCTGACTCGTCTACCCGGCATTATGTCTGGCTCTGCCACTGGGCTCCCTCTGGAATACAGCACTGGGTAGGACTAACTTGTGGGCAAACCATCAATACGCATTGTTGGAAATGGTCCCTATTGAGTCTGGGTCACTCAGGGTGAGGTCCGTCAATTCCTTACTGATTTTTTCCTAATCACTAAAGCAAGGGTAACTTGTGCTAAATAGTGTCTTGCCTCCCATTTGATTTCTGTTGAGACTCCATTTTTCTAATCAAAGGGGTGTTCACTTGACAAATGAGATGCTTCAGTTTAGATCTTGTGAACCGTTGTTTGGAGATTGTGTTCAAACTCTTCAAAGACCCGTTTTTTCGTCCCCTGAGGACATTAACAGCAGAGTGACCTGACATGGAAAGAGGGTTACAGTTAGGGTGACGTGGATTCAATCCGGGCTCCTTCACTCTCGGTTTCTGCTTGTTTATGGGCTTAGCACGTTCTTTGCCTGGCACGGTCGTGGAGATCAAGCAAGACAGCCCATGGGAGGTAGCGTAGAGTCTGCTTCCCCTTTCCCTGCCAGAGCTCAGACTGGCCGGCCCTTTTCCAGCATGCTCGGTGGTACTTTGTAATTCTTTTCCTTAAATGACCCTTGAGTAAAAAAGACGTTTATTGTGGGCTTAGTAGTAGTATCATTGTTTTTCCTTTTTTTTTTTAAATCACTGTGGCGTGATTTGGGATTGTTTTCATATCTAAATACTGTTGTTGTATTATCCAATTTTAATAATTGGATTGTTAAAATTAATCTTACACCATATTATTCTGTCACATCTGTTCAGTGATTCCATTATGAAAATAATTTTCTTGTGTTGATGGATGCACCTGCTAGTATCTTATCTACTTTCTTCCTTTTTAAAAAAAGTTCTCCTTCTGTTAAAATGAGTGAGTTACGAATTGGATACATTTCCCATAATGGTGAAGTTCCCAGTGAATGGGACGAGGCTGGCATTGCAGTTAACCTGGGCACTTTGGGAAACCAGGACTGATGGGCGACCTCATTCTGTTTTGCATTGTCTACCCTGGGAGCGGAGAGTTGCCATCTCATCACACAGAAAATTGGGCACCCTGGGAGATCTGAGTCTGGCAGCTAGTTAGTGTAGATGGTTGCAAGAAGGAATCAGGCTGTCCTGTATTCAACCAGAGCGGGTAGGAAGGGAGTTTTATCCTGTGAAACTTGTAGTTTGAATATCTGGGACTTAAAGTATGTTCGTTGTGTGTGCACAGATTCAGTCATAGTGATGGTCCCTTTGACTTTGTATCTTAACATGCTGCTTTCCTGTCTCGTGTAGGTAGAACGTCATGACATGAATACCTTAAGCCTGCCCCTGAACATACGCCGTGGGGGGTCAGACACCAACCTCAACTTCGACGTACCAGATGGCATTTTGGACTTCCACAAGGTCAAACTGAGCGCGGACAGCCTGAAACAAAAAATTCTAAAGGTGACAGAGCAGATAAAAATTGAGCAAACATCCCGCGATGGGAACGTTGCAGAATATCTAAAACTAGTTAACAGCGCAGACAAGCAGCAGGCTGGACGTATCAAACAAGTCTTCGAGAAGAAGAATCAGAAGTCGGCTCACTCCATTGCCCAGCTGCAGAAGAAGTTAGAGCAGTATCATAGGAAGCTCAGAGAGCTTGAACAGAATGGAGCCCCCAGAAGCTCAAAGGACATTTCCAAAGACCACCTGAAGGACATACAGCACTCTCTGAAAGATGCCCACGTGAAATCTCGAACTGCTCCCCACAACATGGAGAGCAGTAAATCGGGCATGCCAGGGGTCTCCCTCACTCCCCCCGTGTTTGTGTTCAGTAAGTCCAGAGAGTTTGCCAACTTGATCCGGAATAAGTTTGGCAGTGCCGACAACATAGCTCACTTAAAAAACTCCTTAGAGGAGTTCAGGCCTGAGGCGAGCGCCAGGGCATACGGGGGCAGCGCCACCATCGTGAACAAACCCAAGTATGGCAGCGATGACGAGTGTTCCAGTGGCACGTCAGGCTCTGGCGACAGTAACGGGAACCAGTCCTTCGGGGCCGGGGGAGCCGGCACGCTGGACAGCCAGGGCAAGCTGACCGTGATCCTGGAAGAACTGAGGGAGATCAAAGACACCCAAGCACAGCTGGCCGAGGACATCGAGGCGCTGAAGGTGCAGTTTAAGAGAGAGTACGGTTTTATTTCTCAGACCCTGCAGGAGGAGAGATACAGGTATTTCACAGTTTTCTGTTGGCATTGTCTGAGAAGCATGAGTTTCTAATTGCAGAGAGACTGCTAGAAAGTGATAAGCTAATGCTTGTATTTTCAGTTAATATGATATGGATCAGAAAGCATTTAAAGATCAATACAGGTTGAGCATCCTTGATGTGAAATTCAAAATGCTCCAAAATCTGTAACTTTTTGAGTGCCAACATGATGCCACAAGTGGAAAATTCCACATATAGGTACTTGACACAAAATTTGTTTTATGCACTAAATTATTGAAAATATATTATCTTTAGACTATGTGTATATGAAACAAATGAATTTCATGTTTAGACTTGGGTCCCATCCCCCAGATGTCTCATTATGTATGTATATGCAAATATTCCCAAAATCTGAAAAAAAATGAAATTTGAAACACTTCCCATCACAAGCACTTGAGATAAGGGATACTCAACATAGTGAGACCCAATCTTTACAGAAAAATTAAATTAAAAACAAGATTAAAGTATAAATGGAAATCTTCTGGGTTATATTAGCTGATTTTAAACGTAGATGTTTTGTAGGATGGCTTTTATGTGCTCATAACTAATTAATAAAAAGTGTATGTCCAAATATGAGGTGATTTTTTTTCCTCATTTTCCCTCAATATGTTAACTTCTAAGAATATAGATATAATAATGAAATGCCTATTACATATTGTGACATTTAATTAATTAATTAATTTTAAGAGGTAGGAGCCTTGCTCTGTCACCCAGGCTAAAGTGCAGTGGAGCGATCACAGCTCACAGTAGCTTCAAACTGCTGGCCTCAAGTGATCCTCCCGCCTTGGCCTCCCAAAGCACTGGGATTATAGGCATGAGCCACCATGCCTGGCTTAACATTTAAATTTTAAATTTAACTTATACATTGTTTTATAATGGATATATGATTTTGTGTATGTATTAATTTAGAAATGTGGCTTTTTTCAGCCTATATTTTATGAAACAGATTTTAAAACTTTGCCTATACCTCTTTGACCATGGTATCTTTGTCAGACAAGAACTGTTTTTTAAGTTGCAGCTTTCCCAGAAAATATTGGCTCTAATTCCATCCAAATAGTTTGGAATACAGCACTTTTTAGATGCACATTTTGTCACACTTACATAAGTTTAGGACAGTTTTTGTTTCTTTTGTCCTATGGTTGTGTTTGTGATCCCTTGATACAGCCACTCACTGTGTTACTTAAGAGACCTTTAAAAGGCTTATTATACAACAGCAGCAACATTTGGCACCTATGAAGTCATGCCTGAAAATAATCATTCAATCTGTATTAAATGTTTTTGCCTCTATTTTAAAAAAGATTCTCTCAGGTGACCTATCTAAGCATCTAAAACTGGCATTGATCAAAGTCATTCCTGGCTAATGCATCATCCCCAAACAGGGCATCCTATTGCAAAATAGACATGATAAGGTTTCAAGTATTAGACAGATCCTCTTATTGGCACTTAAGTTCCAAGGGCTGAAAACCGTATTCAGCATGATTGTGTGCACTGGGAAGTAATGGAGTTGGCCCCAGAGTAGAAGACAATACTAAAAGGCACAGTTCTTTCCTTATGGGCTCTCTGGCCATGAACGCTTAGGCAGTGGGGGTGCAGAGGAGGGAAAGGCCACCAGAGATGCCAGCAGGGCCTGACCTCTAGTAGGATTCCGGAGAACCCTGTCTCCTGATTGGCCCTGGCAAACGCGTCTGCTGACGAGGTCTGTCCCGTTGTCACCACAGCCAGGTGCTAGTCCAACGTGGGCAGAGAAGCCAGATTGGGTTTGCATGCAACCCCAGTGGCGAGGACAGAGAGGTCAAACTGCAGAGACCAGTCCTTCCCAGGGCTGGGCATCAGTGTGATCCGCAAGCATGTTCCCCACAGCTAGACTTATTCTTTTGGAAAGCAGTCTGCCAGGGGAGGAAGACAAGACAAAGGACACTAGCCACAGTACAATAGGAATGATGTCATTCTAGAATGTGCTGTTAGAAGGCCTGTGAAATGTCATGCTTAGAGCCGGCTCCTCTCTTTGTGAAGGTACGAGCGCCTGGAAGACCAGCTGCACGACCTGACCGACCTGCACCAGCACGAGACGGCCAACCTGAAGCAGGAGCTGGCCAGCATCGAGGAGAAGGTGGCCTACCAGGCCCACGAGCGGGCGCGGGACATCCAGGTGCCTTTCCCTTCCTGATTAGACACAAATCCCGGCTCTTCCTGGGCATTCATTCGTTTAACAGACTGGGCACATCACCCCTGAGCCCCAAAGGACTTCTGGCACATGAGGCAAAATGTTTTCTCCCCCCAACCCCACTGGTTCATGTTACAGCTATTGCTAAGTGAAGAGGCCGTGCTCTGTCTGCTTTCTGCCTCCATCAGTTAGCAAATATTTATTGCGTACCCCAAGCCCCTCCCCACCACAATTTTTAAAATTTAAAAATGAGACAAATGCCTCCTTTAGAAAGCTTACTGCCTAGATGGAGAGTCCAGAGTAGCTCAGCTGCTCCACAGCTCAGGACAGCAGGAACGAGGCCGGATTACGTGGCACAGACCCTCCGAGCCACAGATTCAGACGTGTGCCCAGCGAGCCATGGATTGCGGGACAGTCCATCACTTAGTGGTGACATGTCTGCCGTTCATCAGCTGTGTGGCCCTGAGCAAGCCTTGAGCCTGTTTGCTGATCTGTAAAGTGATCACTTTCTTCTTGCTAAGAATCTCAAACGCTTCAGTGCATGCTGTGTGCCAGACACCAGCAAAGCACCATATACGTCTCTTTTCCCCCAGTTACCCCTCTGCAGCCCTTTAAGGTAGTTCCTGTTGTTATCCCCACTTCTCAGATCTGGAGACTGAGGCACAGGGAGGTTGCGTGGCCTAACAAGGTCCTGCAGACTGTCCCTGGGGAGTGAATGTGAGTGAATGTCCTGGGACTGGGGGTGGGGGGCACAGGTGGGTGTAAGGAAGGACGAGGGATCAGCGTAAGCAGAGGCGTGTCCCAGCGTGTCCTAACGTGGTACCAGCCTGTAGTGAAACAACCCCAGGCTTCTTGATTGCCTAAAAAAAAAATGTACTCTTCAAATAATGCTCAGCTTCATTTTCATGAATTTTCTTTGTGGACAGGAGTTATTTTTCCCCCTCTCTCTGAAAACTGTCAGCAGTCTGAGCCCCTCTCCTTACAGGGGCAAAAACCGTAACCCAGAGATTCTCCCGCAGGGTGTGAGCTGGAGTTTCCGCTGCTCGTGTTTTATTTCACTGTGTGTCGAGGGCTGAGTCCGTGCTGATCCCAGATGCCTTCCTGGGCAATTCTGGGAACCAGAGCAGTGGAGCTGATGGGAAGTGTTGCCTCTAGAGACTGGCACAGAAGACGCCTGGGGATTTCTGGCCCTGCTCTGGGTTAGGGACTAGGTCTCACCGTGACTTGTTGGAGAAACATGAACCGTTTAAATGTCGAATGTTGCCAGGCGAACAGGACAGTGGGGTTTTTAGGTCATTCTTGTTTAGAACGTGTCATGGCTGTCATTGGGTGGTGTCTGAATGTATGGTTTTCTTATTTAGGGGACAGTTTGGAGTAATATTCTTCCCCTTTTAAAGAAACATAATGGTAAAGAGGTCAGATAAAGGGAGGGACTGCACAAAGGGAACTGAAAAGTTCATGGAAGCTCATTTCAACATTTTCTGGTCTTTTACTCAGAAGTGCAAAGCGGACGTCTGTATAGATGACTGGAGGGTCTTTCCTGTCACGTTGGTTAGAGTCCTGGCTCTCTTTGTGACCCTGGATGAGTTCGCTCTGTGCCTCAGTTTCCTACCTATAAAATGGAAATATTAATGAGCTCTACCTCAAAAGGTTGTCAAGAGGATTAAATGAGATAATACATGCAAAGTTCAGGAAGCTTTGCCTGACACACAGTAAACAGTCAAACATTAAACACCGGCCATTCTTTCTATGACACTGGTGAGTAGCTGTGTTCCTCAGGGCGTTGGCAGCTGGGCCTGGTCACTCCATCTTTACTTCTTGCTCTGTCGTCGTCGTTGTTCTTGCGGGCAGAGTGAGGCCCAGGGGATGGCTGATGTAGGTGGTGTCGGTGAGGGTGGCCCTTGCCCACAGGGATGCGAAGGTTTTGTCATTGCTTTAAACAACTGAGTTTTTTTTAAACCCTGACATTTCCAATTAAAAATGTCTAAAGATAATCCCCTCCTCTGTCCTCATCCCCAATAAGTTAAATACTGAGCCCAAGGAAGTACTGAAAGTTGTGGGGCTGAATATGTTGTTGCTGCTGTGACTAAAATTCCTTGCAATTGACTGCTTAATTTTCTTGGCTTTTTCTTTTGGCAAAAGATTTGGCAGCAGTTCTAAGGCAATTCTGAGATCAGTCCATTTGTAGGTGTAATTCATCTATACAATCAAAGATTAATGAATTTGCCTAAAATTTTGATATTTTGTCTCGTTCTGTCACCTTTTCTGTGCCATGCCTAACGTGGAGGAAACCCTGGGCCCAAGCAGTGGAAAAGAGTGCATGATTTCTCGGTGCACGCCTGTTATTGTAGAAAGGCAGCACTTTTTAGAACGTGAAGATCTGAAGTTTTGTCCTTTTTGTTGGTAGCCTAGCGTAATGAAAGTTGCTATAGTAACAGAACCCTGTTCTCTGGCCCACAGAGTATATTCATCAGAAGAACAGCAAATCAATGTTGGAGCTATTATGCTTGTTTAAAAAACCTGAAAAGATGACTGTATTTTAATTGAACACACATACTGGCAAATGAGTCAGACGCTAGGCTAGTGGACTGAAAGGCGTGCACTAAATTGCCTCTAGTTAGGTCCTTTCGGGCCAAGAGCCTAAGGGGCTTTTCTTTCTCAGGCCTCACATCCTATTACTGGCACCAGGCTATCTCTTCAGTGTTGAGCCAGTGCATAGTGCCTGCTGCGTGCCCGGCACCGGCCCTGTGCTGGAGAGGACTCGACAACAGAATGGACCTAGGCCCTGTCCTCACGTAGTGTGTGTCTCTTGGTTGGGAAGGAACGCTGGAGGGAGACTTGACCTGATCTGCTGGGTCAGGGAAGACGTGTCTATCTGGCAAGGCCTGAAAGGTGAATGGGAGATCCGCAGGTGAAGAGGGGAGGGAGCGGGGGAGCTGCACCTTTCAGGCAGAGCTCACTGCATGTGCAAAGGCCCTGAGGCGAGCACATGCTCCTGTTCAGAACCTGGAGAAAGCCAGCTTGGCCAGAGCACTGTGAGGAACAGGGCTAGAATTAGGTGACTCAGGAGAGGGTGGCTATGCCTAGGCCTTGCACGGCCTTGAAGGGCCATGTGAAAGATTGGAAAGGTTTTATGAAAAAGGGTAACATCAAATGTGCATCTTTAAAAGATCCCTCGGGCTGCTGTGGGGAAAATGGACTCGTGGGTGGGGACAGAAGAGTGTGTGAGGACATTCTTGAAGGTTATGGCAGGCAGGAGATGCCGAGGACTTAGATTGAAGGGGGGACCGAGGGATGAGAGAGGAATGGACCGACTGGGGTGGATGCTGGCTGCCGCGTCAGCAGTGGGGGGTGGATTGGATGAGAAGGGCGTCAGAGGACGCCCCCAGCCTTCTCGCATGAGGACCTGGGTGGGTCACAGTGCTGTTCTCTGAGAAAAGAGACGCTGGAAGGGACAAGGGTCACTTGCGGGTGCAGGGTAGGTGCAGTACACGAATCCACAGTGGGACATGTCGTGTTTCGGCTGCTTTTAAGAAGCTCTGATGGAAGCGTCGGGGAGGCACATGGGTACATGAGCCAATCTCGGAAGAGACAGCTGAGCTAGAGACACACTCAGAGTCAGCCGTGTCTTAGTATTGAAGCCTTGGCGTAAACAGATCAGGGGAGAGAGCCTCGGACGTATCCTGAGTGCCCGAGTGTGCGGAGAGCAAGTGGAAGCAGAGTCACCCATGGTCAGTCCCGTCTCCTTCCTCCATCCTCTACCAGCCTTGAAACGGAGGCGCAGAGGCTCGGCAGGGGACATGAGGACCAGCCATCGGAGAGCCCACACACTCCGTGGCTGAAGGTAGATTGTCAGCTATCACAAAAAAACCACCCCTTCTCTGGTTTGTCGCTGGTGGCAGCAACAGGCACCGATATTTTATATCATTTTATTTCAAAAATAAGTAAAGTCAAAAAGCTTAATCATAATTCCTCCTTTACCATGTTGTATGATTATGTGCATGTGAATAACAGGAAAACAAGGCTTGGGATTCCTGTTTCACGCTGCTGGTTGTCACCGTCGTCGGTGTGGGGTTTGAGGCTGCCGGGCTCGGCTTCCGACCGGGGGTTCTTGTGCAGGTCAGAGCAGGCGCTCACGTGCCGCCCGGATCTCAACTGCGTTTGATCCTCGCTCTCCCTCTTGCCCACAGGAAGCCTTGGAGTCGTGCCAGACTCGCATCGCCAAGCTGGAGCTCCACCAGCAGGAGCAGCAAGTCCTGCAGACGGACCCCGTGAACGCCAAAGTGCTCCTGGGGAAGTGCATAAACGTGATCCTGGCCTTCATGACTGTCATCTTAGTGTGCGTGTCCACCATCGCAAAGTTCGTCTCGCCCATGATGAAGAGCCGCTTCCACATCCTTGGCACCTTCTTTGCCGTGACTCTGCTGGCCATATTTTGCAAAAACTGGGACCATATCCTGTGTGCCATAGAAAGGATAATAATACCAAGATGAAGCCACTGGTTCCTGCCTTCACGTTCTTTCAAGTTTTTTATTTTAAAGAAAACTCTGTGCATACTACCAAATTTTAAAATGAACGATTGTGCCGAGTGACGTGTGCAGGAGTAACTGGGGCTGTGTGGTGTAAATAACTACAGTTCTCCTAACCCGGTAGCAGTTGCCAGCTCAGTCCCTGTTTCAGAGGTCAATGTGAATCTGTTTCAGAGCTCTCCCGCCTTGCCCACTGCCTTAATCAGACTAGATTTCCTGCCCGCCTGGTTAGCCCAGCATGGTGAGCCCGTGTTTATCAAGCCCTTGGCTTAATTGGTGGCCCAGAAGAAAAGAGATCTCCGTCTCTTAAGTCACTGTCAGAGCATCGCTGTTGCTAGCGGTTGTGTTTCCCCTGAGTCCTGTGAACAGCAAGGGCATCTGTGATTTGGGGACGTGAAGAACATGGCCATGGCATTGGCCGTGTTGAACACTAGTGACCTACGGAAGTGCAATAAATCCCTGTGTAATCCACCCTGCTTGTCCACAGATGACCATAGGTCCCAGTATGTACCCAGTGTCCACAGTGCTCAATTTGTGTGTGACCCTGTAGCATGGAAGTCTTTTTAATTTCTTTTTGTAGAGATGGGATCTCGCTTTGTTGCCCAGGCTGGTCTCGAGCTCCTGGGCTCAAGCGATCCTCCCACCTCAGCCTCCAGAGTAGCTAGGACTACAGGCATGCACCACCATAGCCAGCTGTCATGGAAATCTTGTAACACACCTGTTTATCCAACAAAAATCTGCATTTGGGGTTTTTTTTGCACTTTAAATGGTAAGACACAAGAATTTATGAATGGGGCCTTCCACTTCTTATCACCAGGGGACCACACACTGATTTCTTAACTGGCTAGCAAATGCCCTGCCTTCAAAGCATGCAGGAATGTTTCCAAATCCCTCACAAACTGTGGCTTTCTCATTAACCTGAGTCCTGCGAGCACTGTGGAGGTTTGTGTTTTGGCAAATCTTAATTGTGATAAACCCCCTCTGAGGATGTGATTCACTTTCTGTGATTCAGTTGAGTCACAGATTTGTGAGGGATTGCAGAGCTTACTCAGGAAATGAAAACAAATGCTCATGCTACAGTTTTTTTTTCCTTGAAGGACACAGAGTCTTAGTTTATGAAGCTGAAGTGCACTGAGGCGTAGGAACAGTGGAAGCATGAGGGAAACAGGACGTTTGGGCTCACTGGATGCTGGCTATATTAGTGGGAGCAGTTCTCCTGGATGAAGACTGAGAGGGTCCTCCTACAGCTGTGAAAGGCCAGCAGGAATAAAATAAAATAAATCCAGTGTTTGAGCCGAGGTTGCCATCTGTCTCTCAGGATGTTGCTGCAAATAAGTTCTGAGGTAATGGGGTGGCCACAGTGCTTCTGAGCTGGAGGCTTAAGACGTTAGCATGCCTGTTTGGGGATACTGTTCTCTGTCTTCTGCCTGGCCCAGTTTCCTTTAACTCTGTTTTTCCGTGTACATAACAAAAAGGAAGACAGAGATGATTCTAGTGGAAACTGTTGGCGAGGCCCTCCTCCCACCACCTCCGCCATTCACCGAAGGCGCAAAGAGGCAAGTCAGCGTACGTTTCCTTCCAGAAGACATCCAATATCCTGGATTTAAATTAAGTGCAGTATTTTGCAAACAGCTCTTCTTAGGGAAATCTCCTGAAAATAAATGAGACAGAATGTGCCATGGTTTGCGGGAATGGAACAGTTGAGCATTTAGTGCAAGTCCAGCGTGAGGGGGACTCATACAGCTCCCGCTTTCTGAGCGTGCGATTCAGTGGTTTCAGTAAATTCACAGACTTGTTCACCTGCCGTCACTATTTCCAGACCCAAGCTTCTTAAAACAATAAATGTCATTTCAGGAAGTCTTTGGTTATATGACCAGAGTGTCTTGGATTGAGGGAGGGGCAGTTACTCGTCCCACGCCGTCTTGTAGCTGTGTCCCCTTTCCATGGTCGGGCTCTTCCAGGGTCTCCCGAGTGGGTATGTACCCACTAGTCTGTCACGTCCAGGGCGGGGAGGGGGAGAGGATGGTGCCCGTCCTTTGGCTTTTGTGTTTCGGTGGCCACCGTTCCCCTTTACCTGTGGGCGTCAGACTCTGTGTGGGCCAAGAGCTGGGTGTACCCTAAAATCAAGCTGGGTCCTGGGCGGGCTTCTCTTGAAAGCCGGTCTTTGTGCATGCCGGGGTTGGGGTAGGTGTAGACGCTGCTGCTGGTTTGGAGAATGAGCAGGATTGCTAGCCTGTGAGGTTAAGGGCTCGGGGAACATCCAAGAAGACTCAGGCCCCATTCTCATGCCGCCGCACGTCAGCTGAGCGGGTTTGCTCTCATCGGCGCCTCTCAGACCCGCGATCCCTGGGTCTTCTCCCCAGCGGGAGCGGCAGAGAAGAAAATGGAAAGCAGCATTTTCCACCCCCTCCAGTCTGGAGCTATTAACAGAAGCTCCTAGAAACCGGCTCTATTCTGAAATATTGTAGGGTCTAAATCATCCTATCTGATTACGAATTCCTTCTGAAGAATTCATATTCTCATTGCCTCTCACTAAATGTCAAATAACCTTGTTTTTATTGGGATATCCTCAACCTATCTGGCGTATTTATTTTAGAGTGTTATTGAAAGTTCATGAAGCTTTTTACTTTTTAACAAGACGATACACTCCAAGGAGACCTTTATTCTCTGCAGTTTATTCTCTTAAGGAATAAACTCTCCCACTACTGTGCTCTTCAGTGTGTAAGCTTAAGTGAAATTTTGTAAATATTACAATGAAAAATAGTGATATAGCTACGACACATCCTGAAATTGGACTCTTAATTTACATTTACATCAACTAATCCCTTTTCTGCACCTTTCTTTCATAGTAAACATCTTGTGCATACCTAATGGTGAAAACTAGTGGTTAGATGGTTAAACACACCTGGTTACCCAGTGAACATTCTTGAGTGATTTAAGATGCTAGACATTGGATTCTGGCACTGTATTTTTTTTGTGTGACATATTTTCATGATCACCAGGATGATAGTTTGTTGAGGGAAAACAAAAAACGTTAAATACCCTCCAGTGGGTTTAGAATTGGTTATTTAAGCTCATACTTGGAGTATGGTTAAGCCAGAACAACACCCCTACCCCCCCAAAAAACATTACAAACCCATAATGAAGCAACACCCAAAAGCACTCCTTCACGGGTTTTAGACAGTGAAAGCAGGAGTAGCGCCAAGTTTCTAGGTTGCAACGTTAATGGTTTTGCGTACGCGATCCCTGCGACCTCTTGATAGCCAGAAATCTTCAGAAATCTTCTGAAACTCGGCTTTTCATTTCGGTCGGTGAGGCTGTTACTCTGTCACTTGGCATTCATGTGGTCTTAGCCCTTTCTCTGCTTTGTCACTCTTGTTTTCATTTAAGTATTGCCCCGCTATGTAGGTTTATTGCCTTGCCATTTCTCTAGCATATCAGGTTTAATTATGTGCTCAATAATAATGAGGGAACCAGCCTCCCTCGGGCAACTAATTACTTTTGTTCTTTTTGGTTGGATTGTACCAAATTATTTTGCATTGACTGAGAACATTTTTGTAGGGAATCCAGATATATTTGTATTGGTTTGGAAAAACATTTAAATACCCTTATGAATGTGAACATGTGTGATGAAACAAGCTATTTTGCGTGTTTCTGTAATTTTGAGGAGTGGGCTGGGGGTAGGGAGAAATAGCATCATTTAAAATTCAGGGCTCATCAGGAGTTGTATTTCAAGGTTAGCACATGCACCAAAGAAAGAGTTGATTTAAAATTAAAGATAAATTACTAAAAAGAATGAGATCGGCCTGTTCACATCAAAAGTAGATAAGAAATTACAAAAAAAAAAAAAAAAAGATACAAAGCAGAGCTAACCTATCATTTTCTGAAGTCAGTTCTCTGTTTATAAGAAGCTGGAAAGTAATGAACCTTGATTGTTTTAGAAATGATTTATGTGTTGCAATTTTAATTTATTTAAAGCATGTCTGCTGTGTTTGTCCTAAGAGAGTATTTCGACAAAATGTGCTCTGTTTTTAAGGTATGTTTAGGTAGTAGTTAGCAGCTCTGGAAGTAGCAACTGGAAATGTTTCTTGTGAGGTCTGTTGCAAAATTCCATTTTCCATTTTGTGAGATACTACGTGGTTTCATGTCAGCCTAAAATTGCAAATTCTCTGTAGATCTTCACCCCATGGTGATGTCATCAATGAACTCAAAGCGGGTGCCATTATTTTTTTAAATGAATACTTGATGTTAGCTTTGGTGTTAAATAAAGAGATTTCTTAAATTTTCACATTTGTCAGCGCATCTCAGTAGCGAATCTGTGTATACGTGTGATCAATTTTTAACAGACTTTATTTTTTACAGCAGTTTCAAGTTCACAGCAAAATTGAATAGAAGGGACAGAGATTTCCCTTATGTCCCCTGCCCCCACACAGGCATGGCCCCCTCACACACACTGACACATCCCCCACCAGAGTGGTACGTTTGTTACAGCTGATGAACCCACATTGACACATCATGATCACCCAAAGTCCTTAGTTTCCATCAGGGTTCACTCTGGGCGTTGTGCATTCTATGGGTTTGGACAAATGCATGATGACGTGTATCTGTCACTGCAGTATCATAGAGAGTAGTTTCACTGCCCTGGAAATCCTCCGTGCTCCATCTGTTCATCCCTCGCTCCTCTCTGCATAATCAATTTTTACATTGATTTCAAGTTTCCTGTTCCGTAGAAAGTTGGTGATGAGTGGCCCATTGCTTGAGCCCTGGGAGGGAGGGAGAAAGGTGTTTTATTCATGATCATAGCCTGCTGGGAATCGTGTCCTTGTGTTGTGGAAGGGGAAGTGATGGTGAGGACAGCTGGAATGAGAGGACAGGAACAACGGGGGCAATGCCAGTGCAGGTGTGCGCATGGCCGGCTGGTGCACCAGGGCACAGACCCTGGCGACTTGAGCAGTCTGCTCAGCGGGCTCTCGTGTGTCTGGAGCTTTCGTATTTACGGAGCACTTTGGTTTCTTAGTATGTGAACTCATCTGAACCAGTCCAGTGATACAGGTACCATTTTCCCTGCAGTCGTATCCCCTTACCGGTGGGGGCGGTATGTTCCAAGACCCTCCAGGGATGCCTGAAACTGCGGATAGTACCAAACCCTGTATATACTGTTTTTTTGCTATACATGCATACCTGTGATAAAGTTGAATTTATAAATTAGGCACAGTAAGATTAACAGCAATAATAAACTAGAACAATTATAACAATATACTGTAATAAAAATAAAATAGGGTTACTCGAACACAAGCGCTGTGATGCCGCAACGGTTGGTCTGAGAACCGAGGCAGCTCCTAAGGATCTCATGGGGGAGCATCCATGGCGTGGATGTGCTGGACAGGGGAGGATTCCCGTCCCAGTTGGAACAGCGGGATGGTGTGCAATGTCATCACCTGTTCAGAACGGTACACAATTTAAAACGGAAGAATTGTTTACTTCTGGAATTTTCTATTTGATATTTTCAGACCATGGTGGACCATGGGTAACTGAAACCCAGGAAAGTGAAACCACAGATAAGGGGGGGCTACTTATTAAATGGGTGAAATTGGGGCTCAGACACCTGAGCTTTCCCCAAGGTCCTGGCTAGTGAAGGAGGGATTTAGGACTCTGCACCACCCTGCCTGTTGAGCCCTCTGCTTCCAGTCAACTCCATGTCCTGACCAATTTTCTCCATTGGTCGCCCACCTTGTACAAACCAAATAACTAGAACATTCAGACGATAGAAAAATTCTTAACTACATTAGCCCATCCCCTGCCCTGGAAAATAGAGCATATTTGAATCTTTGGAAATCCTATTGGACATCGTTATTTTGCACACCATTGTCATATGACGTCTGAAGAAGTAAATATAGAATATAGAAGTGATCGAATTAAACATGTGTCTAGCCCAGAATATTCCCAAATGTTGCACTAGGGGGAACACCTTGCCACATCTGTTTCCCTGAAAAAAAAAAAAATGGAAAAAACACTACATTAGTTGGGTTCTAGCTAATAATTGAAGATATTGCTATAGAGAAAAGCCATACTTCTGACTTTAATGTATGGATTTCTAATAGGAAAAAATTATCTTGTACATCGGAGAAGGTCCATAGTAAAAACTTGACAAAGTAGCTTAAAGTCTTAATAGCATTTCATAATAGCTTTTTAAAATTTGCAGTTATAAGATTATAAATTACCTGCAGTGCCACATGCAGAGTTACTTTCTAATAGGTATGACCATGAGTTGTAGAAATCTATGGGACACGTAAGGGCCGTGAAATTACCCAACAGCACCTTTCTGGGCAGTCATAGGTTTGGGATGACACCTAACATTCTTTGAGTATTTACCATGTACGATGCACTGTGCCAGGTGCTGTATCAGTGTAACGTTCCAACACCCAATGCAATAGGCATTATTCCTGCCTAACAGATGAGGAAACAAGTTCAGAGAGATTAAATAGCTAGCAGCATCATGCAGCCGTTAATGGTGAGGACCCAAGCTTGTGTGACTCTAGGCTACACTGGTACCTGCTACCCTGCACAGTAATAGAAGGAATTGAGCAACTGGCTTCTTGTCACCAAGGGATCACTTTTCATCCTGGGACTAGAGCCGTCAATACTGTGGTTGCAAATTGTACATTCCCACCTTTGCACTGCTGGCCGTACTAGGTGAGGACAGAGACACCTGAAGCTGACATCCTAGATCGTTGAAGAGCCAGGAGCTGACAGATTTGTGGATAAAGAGAATGGAAAACTATTAATTACAGAAACTTTTACACCCTCTGTGGCTTCCGGAGATTCTTGGTGTATGTAATTGGCAGTTGGCTTGGCTGGGTATTTCTCAGCTTTTTTGCTTAGCTCTGAGATGATGACGTCCCTGGTGGCTTCTGCTCTGAGCTGCATGACATCTGCTACCATCTGTGGTAGCTACCTCTGAAATTTCTCTCCTTGCTAAGGCAGCCAGAATTTCTCCCTTGCCAGGCCTTTAACTTGACTAAAGCAGTTAGCAGGAACAAGTGTCAGCCGTGTTAACAGCTGTTTTGTGGTGGTTACTCTGCTCTGGCCTAGGCATTGGGAATTGGACTTTTTCTTTTCCTGTTCTGCTTAAAAATAAGCTACTGCATAGTGGAAAGAGAGCAAAGTCACGCCTTGATCTGTACTAGCAGTTAGGGACTCCATTTGCTAAAGAAACTCTCAGCACCCTGGACCCTGCTCAGAAGGCCACAGGCAGAACATACGCACCCACACACACAGTGGCTTCAGCCAGCAGGGACCCAAAGACAGGCCTGGGTTGTCAGAGAGGTGGCTGTCCCCCAAACATGGTCAGAATTGTTGCAAGGTGACTGCCTGCTGTGCATTGGGACTTCCCCTCGTTAACAAGAAATAATCATCTAAGAAAGTCAATGAACGGTGGGTGGAGAGAGAGTGGAGGAGATACGTTCAGTCACTCAGCAAGCGGTTACCCTCAAAGGAAAAACAGGAAGGATGCAAGGAGGCTGGTGGCTGGCTCTCTGGGTGAGCTGGAGAGCGAGTGGCAGTCCCAGTGCCGGCTCGCGGTCTCCCTGGGAGTATCGACTCTGCTCAGCCTCCAAGCCAGGCTGGGGGCTTCCTCAGTGACCCCTTCCTAGTGGGGACAGGCTGAGCTATCCAGCTTGGCAGAGCATTTCAGCTCCTGGGCAGCTGTATACATTTGCATGTAATTCACATTTGCTTGTTCTTGTCAGCGATGTTGTCAGAGCTGGGTCAGCACGAATCAGTTTCACAGGAGCAGTAACTGATAAAGTCGTTTCTGAACTACTGCGTGACAGTGGGCAGCCCAGCTTGAAAGCATGGGGACTTTCCCCTTCCCGGCAACCTGATCGACCTGGGAAAATATTCACTTCTCAGAATCTCTTGGTCCTACACTGCTACCTGTCCAGGGTTGTAAGGTTTAGATGAGATAAAGCGCTCAGTGTGTTTATGGAGCACCTACTATGCGCTAGGCACTGTTCCAGGCACAAAGGACAAAACAACGTTCCTACCTTCATGGTGGCTGCATTCTGGTGGGGAGGGAGAGCAAATTAAAACACATAATATAATATTTGGAGGTGGTGAGGCCCATGCTCTGAGCATGTTAAGTTTGATATTAAAACTTACCTGATATTCTTACAGAGGAAATGAACTTCTGAGTGGTTTGTTTTTCCAGCTCAATGTCATGGATAGTCATGTGGATACGGCTGAATAGATGCTCAAAGTGGAAATATTTCCAAGTCAGAGCGACTCAGCCCAGCCGCAGGCGCTCGAGGAAGATCTGGGTGGTTCTGTTTGGAAAGGGGAAGAGATGCCCCGATATTCCTGGCTTGAAATGAATAACATGCAAATGAGCACCTGGGGCTGAGTCAGTGGTGAGTAACCCCCCCTGCAGAGCGCACCCCGGTGGCTCCCTGCGTTCCTGAGAGGCTGCCCGCAGCAGCCACCCCCCCGTGCCTGACCCCTGGCCCTTGCCGTGGCCTCCTGCCCAGGCCCAGGGGCCCCGCTGATGACAACAGCATTGCCCGCAAGCCTGGCCCTCCTCGCTGCCCGGGCCTCGGCGTTCCTTCCTGCAGCAAGTGCCCGGGAAAACCACTCCCTTCCCTGGCGCAATGTCTCCCCCACCACCACCGCTGCCAAGAGGGTAGGGACACCTTCTTCCTTAGTCCTCAGCTGTCCCATCGGCTTACTCCTCTTCCCCTTCTTCAGCTTCTCCACCCCTTCCTCCATCCCTCTGTCCTCTCACCCGTACTGAGAGTTCACACCCCTGTCACCAACGCTGGTTTTTCCAGGGGTTCATTCCTGCACAGATGGCCATGCCGTTGCTCTTCTAAGCCCACTTTTGTGATCCTGCCATTCCTCCACCCACTAACCCTTCTCTTCCCGTCACTACCTTGCTGCTTAAAGGAATCGTCTCCACTTCCCCTCCCAGGATCTCTTAATCCACTAAAAATAAGCATCAGCCCCCAACATGCCCCTAAAACCTCTCTCAGTGGGGTCACCAGTGCTCCTGAAGCAGACAGTGAGTTCCCTGAAGCCAGAGCCACGTCTTACCACCTCACTCATCTGGTCCTCCCCCGGGCCCTCGTGAGTGCCACACGCGTCGTACAAAGGTGCTGTTCAGCCAATGCAATGAACAGAGAAGCCAGTTAATGTCAGAGTGAAGTCTGTGGTGGGACCACTTTTAGGTTGTGAGCACTTGGAGGTCTGGGACAGTGTCTCTCTCTTCTTTATCTGCCATACCTAGACCGTTGGCGTTCAGTAAATATTGATTATGAATGGGCTTTATCCAAGCCTTCTACCAGGACCCCTTCCCAATGGAAAGGGATGAAGGTATCCAACTAGAACACTGCCACTTCTGCGCAGCTTCCTTCCACTTCACTTTCCCTGATACTGACCTGAGCACCTCACCCTGCCCTTCCCATCCTCCCCTCTCCCTTGCTAGGAGGAGCCCTGGGCCATAAAGCAGCTCTGGTAAAACCTGCTGGAGTCTGAAGTCCGCCTGGCTAAAAATAGGGCACACCTCAGAGCCCAGCCCAGGGTAGCTTTAGGTACTTTTCACTTTTATCGAGATGAGGACCACGTTTCTAGAATCGAAACAGGGAAGCACAACTTACAAAGAACTTTTAAGGCTAAAGAGAACCAGTTCCTGTTCATGGAACACGTCATTGACCAGGCACAGGGCTTCGGGGCTTTGCATACTATCCCACTTCATCCCTAAGAGGCAGCTGCTGTCATCTTTGCGCTTCACACTTGAAGGAGCAGGAGGCCTAGACATAGTGGAGCTGGGATTCACACCCTCCTCTGTCCAACTCCAAACCATCAGGCCACTTCCACTGGCAGGAGGCAACCTGTGATTATGGGAACCTGCATTAGGAGGATTTCTGGGATTTCAGTGATTCCTGAGGACACTAGAAAATCAGCATTTCTATACACTAGCAGCAAACTATCCAAAAGAAAAATCAAGAAAACTATATACCATGTACAATATAGCTACCACAAAAATATAATACTTAGGAATAAACTTAAGAAGGTGAAAGATCTGTGTGCTAAAAAGTATCAAACATTGATGAAAAAAACTGAAGAAGACATAAATAAATGGAAAGATACCCCATGTTCATGGATTGGAAGAATTAATATTGTTAAAATGTCAAGACTACCCAAAGTGACCTACAGATTCAGTGAAATCTCTATTAAAATATCAATGATATTCTTCACAAAAATAGAAAAAAAACAATCCTAAAGTCTGTATGGAAGACACAAGAGACCCCAAATAGCAAAGCAGTCTCGAGCAAAAAGAACAAAGCTGGAGGCGTCAAACTACCTGACTTCAAATATATTCTACAAAGCTATAGTAATCAGAACAGCATGGTACTGATGTAAAAACAGACATGTAGACCAGTGGAACAGAATAGAGAGCACAAGGACAGAATGTTAGAAATTTTGAATTTCTGATTTTACGCTTTCTAGGATGTTTGAAAGCCATTATCTCAGAGTAGGATGGACAGATGTTATAAAGAGGGGCCCAGCCTCCAGCCACAGTTACACAGCCTTCCCGAGGCCTGGCCCATCTCTCTTTGGAACCTCTTTGGAACTTCAGGGGCTTGAAGCCTCCCATTTGGCACAAGGAAGTCGAGGTCTGCTCCCAGGTCTCGTTGCTATATACATCTAAGTTGCCAATCTGATACCCAGTCACCTGCAGATACTTTAGTGTGTGATTCCTAAAAATAAAGACAATGTCCTTCACCACCACAATACAACCATCAAGATCGGGAAATTAAATGCATGTCTGACTGACATCTGGTCCGCAGACCCCATTTCCGTTTCACTGATTGTGCTGATGATTGCCTTTGCAGCAAAAGGATCCAGTTCAGAATTACAGGTTACGTTTAGTTATCTCTTTTGTCTCCTTCTGTCTGAAGCAGTTCCTCCGTCTTTGCTCAACTTTCATGATCTTGGTGCCTTTGAAGATTATAAACCAGGCATTTTGCATAATGCCCCTCAGTCTGGTGCTTCCTCGTGATTAAACTCACGGTATCCAGCTTTGGCCGGGATATCACAGAAGTGACACCGTGTTCCCATTGCATCCTATCAGATGGGACTCAGTTTCAGTTTGACCCGTTACTGATCATTTTGCTTTGATCACTCCATTACAGTGTCTGCCAGGCCCCTTCACTGTAATGACATTTTTCCCCCGGGTAATTAATAATAAGTATTTTGTGGAGAAGTACTTTGAACCTCCCATTCCTCATCAAACTTTGAATTCATTTATTTACTTATATCAGTAAGTATGGAATCATGGTTTCCTATTTTATTCAAAGGTTTATAATCCATGATTATCATTCATTTTGATGACAATTTGTCCCTGCTCATCTGATGGGAAGTCATTCAGGCAGTCTTTTATTTATGTCCTTTTGCCATGTCATCTCATTCTTTGAGCATCCCCTTGCTTTTTGGCACAAGCTGCCCCAGGCTCATGTTGTACTTTTCATGCCCTAGACTTAGAACTGGTCATTCTTGCAAGGAGCTCGGGTTCCTTTTAGTGGAAAATTGTATCTGAAAGCCAAGATCTGGGTGCTAGGTTTGCTCTGCCGTTAGGGTATCACCACTCCCAGGCCCTCCCAGAGTAGACAGTAGGGAATACATGTCATGTTTGTATTTGCATGTGTGTATAATAGTACTGACATAGGCGCATACATATACATCTGTTATGGACTGAATGTTTGTGCCCCCCAAAACTCATATGTTAAAGCCCTAGGCTCCAGTGTGGTGGCACTTGGAGATGGGGCTTTGGGGAGGTAGTTAGGGTTAGGTTAGGTCATGAGGATGGGGTCTTCATGATAGGATTAGTGGCCTTAGAAGAAGAAGAGAGAGCAATGCTCCCTCCCTCTCTCTCTCTACCATGTGAGGACACAGCAGAAAGGTGGCCACCTGCAAGCCAGGGAGAGAGTCCTCACCAGGAAGTGAATTAGTCAGCACGTTGATCTTGGACTTTCCAGCCTCCAGAACTTGGGAAATAAATGTCTGTTGTGTGAGCCACCCAGTCTGTGGTATTTTGCGATAGCAGCCCAAGCTAAGACAACATCTGTATTTGTTTGTACATGTATTCATATAGATACACATTTCAATCTATGCTTACTTCTGCATCGATCTCTATATTGAAAATCACAAGTGTACACTAACACCTCCAATACACACTAACACCTCCAATACCGGTCAACACCTGAGTTTATTCAAGTTTTCTTCCTTTCTGTATGAACTCCTTTCTCCAATGGTGAAAACGTGGACTTCCATTGTCTCCAGTAATACTCTCTCATCTGCTCCACCAGTTACCCCTCTCTGCTGCCCACACCCCCATGTGGGTGGGGTTTGGGTGCTGACACTCGACACCAGGCAGCCTTGCCACCAGTTGCCCTCCTCACCCTGCTTGGGTCTAGGATCCCCGTGCTGGCTGCCCCAGCGCATGGGTGACCTCCGCACCCTGCTCGGACTTTGACACGAGCTCTGGGCTGCCAATGGGCAATACCAAGGACACCCTCTTCCCCCTCCTGGACCATGACTTCTGCCAGGCTACCCCTCCCCCATGTCCCCACCCTAAGTGAGCTTGGCTGCCCCACTCCGGGCCACCAACCCTTCCTCTCATGGGCCCCTACCTTGCCCTGCCCCACTAGCCACTAATGGCTTCAGAACTGAATTTTTCAGGAAGGGCAGGGAACAGGGACAGGAAGAGCAATTTTATGTGAGTTTTTTTTTTCTGATTATTTTAGTAATACAGAATGACTTGGAGACATTTAGGGAAATACAGAAGGCACAAACAAAAAGATAAAAGTCTCCATGAATTCTTCTACCCAGAGAAAACCATTATTATCCTTTTCCCTCTAAAAGTGTCAAACTTAAAACAAAAAAACTAGTTTCTTGGCCGGGCATGGTGGCTCACGCCTGTAATCCTAGCACTCTGGGAGGCCGAGGCGGGAGGATCACTCAAGGTCAGGAGTTCAAGACCAGCCTGAACAAGAGCGAGACCCCGTCTCTACTAAAAATAGAAAGAAATTAACTGGACAACTAAAAATATATATAGAAAAATATTAGCCAGGCATGGTGGCGCATGCCTGTAGTCCCAGCTACTCGGGAGGCTGAGGCAGGGGGATCGCTTGAGCCCAGGAGTTTGAGGTTGCTGTGAGCTAGGCTGATGCCACAGCACTCTAGCTGGGCAACAGAGTGAGACTCTGTCTCAAAAAAAAAAAAAAAAAAATCTCTGCTGATTTCACTGTTCCCTGCCCTGGCACCCTCTACCCTGGGGACAACCCTGGATTTGCAGCCTCCAGCTATGCCCAGAATCAATAAGTATCTCCAGGACAGAAGTATGTATAGATCCTCAGTGTCATTCATGACTCCCTCTAAGGCTCTCAACTCTTGTCTGTTTAGTTTCAGTCTACTATCTACTGTGATATCATTTCTTTTTCAAATTTATATCTGACTTTTTACTCAGATATACTTCTTACTTCACTCATTTACTGTGATTTCACTATTCTTGAAATAGGTATCTGAATCACTTTTCAAATGAGTATTTCACTTTCTTTACTGTTACCATCCTGAAATACACATGAATCATTTTCCCAAAAACAACAAAGAAGCCTTACCGAGGACTTTGACTTCTCTCAATACGGCAGGCTACATACTATAAAGCACCCTGCTATTCTAAAACAAGGAGATTCTAGAAAAGGCATTTTAATAGACTGTGGGACTTGCAGTAAATAAAGAAAATCTTCAAGTGGTCCCTAATAAAAATTAGGATGAAACCAGAATGGAAGCATGAGTAGTAAGAGACCTAGAGGTTGATATTTTCTAGGGGTAAATGTAGACATAGTGTGTCAGTTGATCAGAGACAAATCTTGGGCTAGTTCCAAAATAGGTTTCTTGAACCTGAGATTCCTAAATAAGGAAAAATATTTGAAAAAACTAAAGTAGTCCCAGAATGGTAGTTCCTGTTGACTCCTAGTAGAGGCATCAAAAAATCCCCAATTTAAGCCTACAGGATCCCCAACGATTAGGATAAATATCTATGGTCTTACAAACAGAGATCAGCAAACATAAGAGAAAATAAGCCACTGTGATTAAATTAGAACAGTGAACAACAGATTTAGACCTCCATGGTCTTCAGATATGGGAACTATAATATTCAAACTATAAAATAAATTTGCATGAAATACTAGAAATTTCAAAATGGAATTACAAAAACAAGCAACAAGAGACTATCATAAATGATTGGGAATTTTTTTCTTTTCTTTTTTTTAAAAAGACGGGGTCTCACTCTGTTGCTCAGGCTGGTGTGCAGTGGTGAAATCATAGCTCACTGTAGCCTTGAATTCCTGGGCTCAAATGAACCTTCCTCCTAAGCTTCTGGAGTAGCTGAGACTACAGGCTCACATCCACCATGCCCAGCTAATAATTGGTAATTTTTGAAATAGAAATAAACAATGTACCTGAAAATTAAAAATGCAATTGTTAACATTTTAAAACTTCATGAAACTGTGGCTTAAACAGCAGATTACACATAGATGAAAAGAGAATTCTATCATGGAAGCTGGCTCTGAATAAATTACTCACAATATAGTCAAGAAAACAAGGAGAAAGAAATTATGAAATTGGGATTAAGAGATGTGGAAGATAGAATGGTAAATCTAATTTATGGATTTTGGGGGGATTAATTAGTGAGAATAGATGAGAATAGATGAAAGGAAACATTTGAAAGATTAGTAGATGATAATTTTTCAATTCTGATGAAAGATATAAATTCATAAATACCCAAAACCTGATTTATAGCAAGCCTGATAAAGATAGAGAACTCTAGACCCAGGTATTTTTTAGTAAAACTCCAGAACACAAAGGTAAAAATATTTTAAAAGCACCTTAGGAGAAAAGAATTACTTATGAATGAATGACAACTACACTGCAAATTTCACAACAACAAAGGTAGAAAATATTTTTATCAATAATACCTTCAAAGTGCTCAAGTGCTGATAACTGTCAACCTGGAATTGGAAAATAATTGCCCACTTTGAATTATGTACCTAGCACAATTATCCTTCAGGACTGAGGGCAGAATAAAGCTATTTTGAGATTAACAGTGTTTGAGAGAATCTGCCACAGCAGACCTTCACCAAAAGAATTTTTAACAAAATGATTTCAGGAAGAAGAAAAATGGTCTCAGAATGAAGACCCGAGATGCAAAAAGTGATAGGAAAAAAATCGGTAAACTTGTAGTAAAATTAAATAAGCATTATTTATATGAAGTAAAGATTGTCATTAATGTTCAATTTGTGTGTTTTTTTAAAGTACTAAATGAAAATACTGGAAAACTACAATTTATGAGTTAGGAATAGAGGATTTAGGGGTAAAGAAGTTTTTTGTTTTTTTTTTTAATTTCATAACCTTTAAAAAAGTAAGAGGTAAAGAATTCTAAAGACCTTATTTGGTTCAGAAGAGTAGATATAAACTATAAAATTGTAGATTTAAGCAGGCATGGTAAACTTTTCAAGCATAACTAGTAAAAGACTAGAAATACAGGCACACCCCATTTTATTGTGCTTCACTTTATTGCGCTTCACAGATGTTGCATTTTTTTTTTAACAAATTGAAGGTTTGTGGCAACCCTGTGTTGAGCAAGTCTATTGTAACAGTTACATTTCTTATTATTTAGGAAATACATTTCATAATGTTATATCTGCCGTAGATAGTGATTCCTCTTATGGGTCTGGCAAAGTAAATTGAAAACATTCTGGAAAGGATTCACCATTCCAGCTGCCATTAAAACATTGGTGACTCACGGGAGGAGGTCAAAATATCAACATTAACAGGAGTTTGGAAGAAGTTGATTCCAAGCCTCACGGATGACTTGGAGGAGTTCAAGGCTTCAGTGGAGGAAGCAACTGCCATGTGGTGCAAGAGAAGTGGAATGATTTTAATAGAAGTGGAACCCGAAGGTATGACTAAATTGCTGCAACCTCATGATGAAACTTGGTTGGGTGAAGGGTTGCTTCTTATCTGCAAGCAATGAAAGTGGTTTCGTGAGAAGGAAGCTACTCCTGGTGAAGATGCTGTGAACATTGTCGAAATGACAACAAACAATTTGGAATGTTACCTAAACTTAGTTGATAAGGCAACAGCGAGGTATTAGAGGATGGATTGCAATTTGAAAGTTCTACTGTGGGTAAGATGCTATCAAACTGCATGGCATGCTGCAGAGAAATCTTTTCATGAAAGGAAGAGTCAATAGATGTGGCAAACTTCACTGTTGTTTTATTTTAAGAAATTGCCACGGCCACCCCAGCATTCAGCACCCACCTCCTGATCAGTCAGCAGCCATCAACACTGAGGTGAGACCTTCCATCAGCGAAAAGATTAGGACTCACCGAAGGCTTAAATGATTAGCGTTTTTTTAGAAATAGAAATTTTTAAATTAAAGTATGTACGTGGTTTTTTATGACATAATGCTATTTCACACTTAATAGACTATAATTTAGTATAAACATAACTTTTATATGCACTGGGAGACCAAAAAAATGTGTGTAACTTGCTTTATTGCAATATTCACTTTGTTGCAGTGATCTGGAACTGTACCTGCAAGATCCCCAAGGTCTGCCTGTATAATGTAGACCTTAAAAATTTGTACAGAGGTAAAATGAAATAACGAAAGAAGAAATAAAACCAACCTCAATATTTTTCAAAGGAAAAAATGAGAAAAGAAAATCATGGAAGAAGCAAAACACAGGTGGCTCTGTGGTGCAATGGATAGCCCATTGAACTTACAGTGAAAAAGCAAAACATATATACAGCAAAAAGTTAGATGGTAGAAACAAATTCGGATATATCAATAATCCCAATAAATGTAATTGGACTAAAATTTCAGGGATTATCATATTGTTGTAAAAAAGAATGTCCAGGCTTTCCAGATGTGGCCATGTTGAAGTGATGGGTATTAGACTTACTCTTCCACCAGAAGCAACAAAATTGGCAAAATATTAATATATGAAGCAACTGTTTTTAGGTATGAACAACAGACGGTGCTTAGCTGTGATCTTTGAGAAAATGGAAATACATGAGGTAAGCTCCACATTCAACACAACTTTCTGCCTGGGCACACTTGCCAAACCACGGTGTTGAGAGAAAGCCTACGTAGAGCGTAAAGATTTTGCTGAGCTGAGGAAGCAGAGATCAGAGTTCCAAATCGCCGTAGTGACTGCAATATTTGAGGCAAGGTAGAAGAGAAGAGAGATCTACACAGAAAAGGAGCTCAGGAAATATACAAAGGGATTCCCTTAGTCTTTGGCTGAATGCACATGTACAGGAAAACTTCCACAAGGCCTGGCAGAAAACAGCTACTAATGGGTTGCAAGAACAGAGATCCTTGGCATATCACTGGGAGAGCGCAGTGAGACATTAGAGTTCTGACCAGAAAAAGCAGAGAAACCTTGATGTATACCCTGGGCATTGAGTTTGCATCCCCAAACTTCTGTGCTTTAGGAATAGGGCTATTTTATCTGTGGAATAAGGGAATTCTGCAGCAGCAATAAAAAAGTCAAAAACAAAGCTATGGTAATTTATAGCTGATCCAAATTAAGTTAACTTACTTCCAGGAAAAAAGTAGTAACCTTAAACATTTTTTTCAGGAAGATCATAAAGTCCAGATGCTCTACAAAGTGGCATATACAATGTATAACAATCAATAGAAATGACTAGACATGAGAGCCAGGAGAATGTGATATGTAACTGGCCGGGGGTGGGGGCAGAAAATAGAAACACATCCAGAGATGGCAGAGATTTTTTTTTTTTTTTTGAGACAGAGTCTCACTCTGTTGCCTGGGCTAGAGTGCCGTGGCGTCAGCCTAGCTCACAGCAACCTCAAACTCCTGGGCTCAAGTGATCCTCCTGTCTCAGCCTCCCGAGTAGCTGGGACTATAGGCATGCACCACCATACCTGGCTGATTTTTTTCTATACAGTTTTAGTTGGTCAATTAATTTCTTTGTATTTTTAGTAGAGACTGGGTCTTGCTCTTGCTCAGGCTGGTTTTGAACTCCTGACCTTGAGCGATCCGCCTGCCTCGGCCTCCCAGAGTGCTAGGATTATAGGCGTGAGCCACCACGCCCGGACTGTGATACATGTTTGATGAATTATATGGCAGAGATGTTTTAAAGGACCTCAAAATAGCTATCATAAATTTGAGAACTCCCTGAGGGTCTAAACCATGCCTTCTCTCAAGGAGGCAGTATAGGGTCAGGACTGAGAATATGAGCTCTCGTGTTGAGTATATGCCTGGGTTCAAATCTCAGACCTGAGATTTGTTAGTCACGTAAAATTTGGAAAGTTTTTTAGATTGTTTGAGTGTTGGTTTACTTAACCTTAAATGGGAAAAAGAATATCAACTTCACAGAGTTGTCCTGGAATTAAATGAGATAACATACAAGGAATGCCTAACACATGGGCAAGAGACCTGTAAAGGTTATCTATTATTGCTCATGTGACCTAGTGAAGGCTGGCTTGTTATAGACGTTCAATATTTTGAATGAAGAAAGGAATGAATGACTCTAGGGGCTATTATCAAATCATGGAGGTCACATCAGGTCTGAATGTTGGAAACCAGCTGGGGTGGGAGTGGTGAGCAATACGTTGTCAAACCCACTCAAGGCATCAAGCAACTGGTCAAGTGGAGAAGACAAGAGTGACACCCGTGGTCTAGTCCCATGGGATGAGAAGTCAGCTGAGACACAAGTGAATTGAGTACTCATGTTTCAGGGGCTGCTTTAGGGAGAGCGGAGGGTCCAAATAGTGCCTGATGCAGCTGTAAGCACCTATTTTATCTACTGTTCTCTGTTACAGTATAACTATGGGCACCTCTATTGCCACACCCTCCTGTTCAAACACAATTAAATTTTAAAATAACAAGACTTTAAGAAGAACTGTACAAAGGGCAGGTACCTGGTCTGTGGGTGGGAGTTAGCAGGGTGTAGGCAGCAATGATAGTGGAATCAGAAGCACTCTGTCTACCTGTTTTTGTTTTTGTTTTTGTTTTTTGAGATGGAGTCTTACTCTGTTGCCCGGGCTAGAGTGCCGTGGTGTCAGCCTAGCTCACAGCAGCCTCAGACTCCTGGGCTCAAGTGATCCTTCTGCTTCAGTCTCCTGAGTAGCTGGGACTACAGGCATGTGCTAGGATTCCAGGCGTGGGCCACCGCGCCCGGCCATGTCTACCTGTTTACTTTGAAAAACAACCACATCCAACTTCTTGTCTGGAGTGGAGAAAGACAAGGAGCCTCCTGAGCTGGGTGTGGCAATCTCTTTAAAATTCCTAACCTCATCACACGGAATCTGAACCTTCCATGTTACAAACTCTGGCCCTCACGGAACCTCTTTCAGCCATGCTGAGGAAATGTCTGAAACCCAGAAGCTGAGTAGGGTTGTGGGAAGAGCCTGGAGAAATAGGCAGGGGCCAGCAGCTTTAGTTTGGGCTTTAGCACCAGTGCCCTGTGTGCACATTTCCTGATCTTTTGGGCCTGGCAGTAGACCAAATAGGCCAGCATTTCCAAGGCGTCCCCAGGATGTTAACGGGTGTTACAGAAAAAGGGGTTCTGTTAACCAGTATGCCCAACTGTTGTATAGGAACCACTGGTGTTGGCTGAGATGACTTTAGGAGGTTCTGGGTTAAAACTAAATATTTTTTATTCTAATTAATTTTGGCAAATGATCCTCATTTTCCACTTATAGTGGTGATATAATATGCTCCATTAGAATGTACCTTTTAAAAGGTGAGTCGATTTAAAGAAGAAGATTAAGTCAATAATAGTACAGTACATGTCGCAGACATGGCCAAAGGCATGAAGACATGAATGGCTGAAATATGAGAAAAGTTCTGTTAAACCAAATTAAACTGGCTTATTTGATGCCGGACTTCTTACGGGTTTTGTCTTGTTGATGAGCATTTTGTTCTTCAAGAAGGGATTTGGCATCTAGTATTTCTTTAACTCATTTGACTATAGAAGCTTTCTTTTCTTCAAAGTGGCAGAACATCTCGCTAGACTCTAGTTCTGGAGAATGCACTTTAGAAAATGTCTGTGAGAAGTGACAAGGCAGCTTTTAGAGCTGATCTTCTTGGGATCTTGGTTCCTTCTCTTCGCTGTGTTTGATGCAAAGTCTTGGAAGGAAGTACAAGACTGGAGCTGGAAATGGCCACCTGAGCAGGTTTATATAATGGTTAAAAGCACGTCAGCCCCTCAGTGCAATGGGTAGATCTTTGAACAGAAAAAGGATTTGAGTGAAAAAAACCCAGTGACATCTGGAGTTTAGTTTATGCTAGATAAAACAGTGACATATAGTTTATATAGCAATGTGCCATGGTTGGCTTCTTAGTTTTGACAATGTATTGTGATAGTGTAAGATGTTAACAACAGGGGAAGTGAGGTGAGAGGTATATGGAAGTCCCTGTACTATCTGGGCAACTTTTCTGTAAATCTAAAACTATTGTACAGTTAAGATGTTTATTTTTAAAAAAGCACATTAGACCAAAGTTTGGTTTTCCAATTTTGCCACTTACTAGGTAGGTGACTTTGGATGAGAGATTTGACTTCTCTGATTTTTAGTTTCTTCATCAGGAAAATGTGAATTACCATAGTTCTATTAGTACAGCAATAGCTTGATGGAAGGATTAAACGACATCATGAAAATAAATTGCCTAGCACAGCACCCAGAATGGAGTAAGATCTTAATTTACGTAAGGTGGTCAAGGGTGAGCTGGGACCAGGCACTCTGGAAATCTTGCAATTTTTTTGCAAACCCCGTGTGCTGGGGCCAGGAGCTGTGGGGCAGGCCATGGAGGGAGCGAGGGGGCCAGCAGGCAAATCCACAAAGCCTGGTGACACCCATCTCCTACTCACTCCTTTGCTTGGTTGCACAGTGCTCAGCAGGAACGAACAGGGCTAAGTCGAACCTGAACGGGAGAGCTAGAGGAATCACACGCACCTGCTCACCAAACCTTGGCTGAGACCCCTCCATATGTCTTTGCTGGTTCCAAATTTAGCCCAGCAGGGAGGCCCTGGTAACAGTGAAAGGGAGGAGCGTTTTCCATCCTCCTCAATTACATTCTGTTCTGGTTAACCTGCCCTTCCAGTCACAGCCCAGCCCCTCTAACATTCCATAACTTCAAATTAAGTTTATGGCCAAAGTCCCCTTGGGGCCAGAGACGGGAGAGCTCTTTAGACCAAGGACCTGAGGGTGTTCACCCACCTGGAAATAGACGCTGCAGACGGTCAGGTTATAGCCATAAAATCCTCAGCAGGTCTTGGCGGGCAGGATTGGGGGAAGAGGGCTGTGGCTCTGTAGCTCTGCCAACCCTCCGCAGAGTCTGTGCCTAAGTCATAAACGGGTGGAGAAGGGAGAGAAGTAGCCACCGACTTCCATGTGCAGACAGACACTGGCATTTATTGCAGGCTTATCACTAACGTCTTCCAGTCACTGGATTTCATAACAGTTATTGGAGGGACAGAAGGGAAGCAAGCCCTAAGAGAAACTGAAAGGGAGAAAAACATCAAAAACAAAACGCATTTTATGAAGGGCCTCTCTTGAGCTCTCTTCTCAGAGAATCCTGGTCCTCTCAAAGTGTTAACACAGAAACTTCAAGATAAAATTTATTAATATTGATTAAAAATGAATATGAGTAATGTATGTGCTTCTTGTCAGCAGGGTAGTGTCAGTGTGGGCTGAAGGAGGTGGTGGCAGGAAGGAGGAAGAGCAGTGGGGGACCCGGTTTGGGCAGGAACTTGGCTGGGAGGTGAAGGGTAATTGTGTTCAGAATCACATGTAGCAAAATTTCATCATCTTTTCCCACTGATAACAGAAATGCTATTGCTTCTTTGTATATTACTTTGTTTCTAGCTATTTTAATAAGTCCACTTACTAATTTCAATACTTTAAAACAGTTCTTTTTTGCTTTTTAGTACTGAAACTGTATCATCTCCAAGTAAAGATTTTTGTTTCTTCCTTCTCCTTTCTTCTTATTTCCATTTCATATCTTACTGCATTGGAAAGAATTTTCAAAACAGTAAATAATAATAATAATAATACTGATAAAGTGGGCGTCATTATTTTGAAAGGAGTGCCTTTTATGTTTCTCCTTGAATTTGATTGGGTTTATTTATTTATTCATTCATTCATTCACTGGAGATGAGATCTTGCTCTGTTGCCCAGACTAGAGTGCAGTGGCATCATTGTAGCTCACTGCAGCCTCTAACTCCTGGACTCAAGGAATCCTCCTACCTCAGCCTCTGAAGTAGCTGGGACAACAGGTGTGTACCACGATTCCTGGCTAATTTTTCTATTTTTTTGTAGAAATGGGGTCTCTCTATGTTTATGAGGCTCGTTTCGAACTCCTGGCCTCAAGCGATCCTCCCGCCTTGGCATCCCAAAGTGCTAGGATTACAGGTGTGAGCCATTGCACCTGGCCCTGACTTGGTTTAGATGAACTATTCTTTATCGCATCGTATCATTTTACCACATAGTGATTCATCTCTTTCCCTCTCTGTCAATTTAACTGTAATTCTATAATACAAAAATCATCCGAGGTCCCACTGCTCTCCCCCAGGGTGCACATGTAAATGGACACCTAGCTGATCTTAGTGTAGTTCTTTATAGTTTACAAAAGAGTTTCATATACAGATTCTCACTGGACACTCTTGATAGACTATGAAGTAGATATTGTTAGGACTTCCTTTTTACATATGAGGAAAGTCAGTTTTTGTGTTGTTAAGCAACGTGCCCAAGAACAGACAGTTAAATTGACTACAGTTTTGCATTTTAGGGAAAAGATTTTCATATGCCAAGGAATTGCAAGAGTTGAGACAGTCCAAAGTGTCAATATACAACTTATAAAATAAAGTATTAGAAAGCATTTTCAGGCTCAGCAATATCAACAGATTCAGCCCAGAATTCTTCAGATTCACCAAATAAGGAAACATTGGGTAAGCTTAGCTGCAGAAAACCCATTTCTTCTCAAGTTATTGCTTCTCACGGTGCCATCCATTCATCCTTGCTCTGAAATGTAAAGATCTGAAAAAAGACCTCACCAACCATTTGCAAGATTGGACATGGGAGCCTACCCTATCAGTTACTGATCTTGCACTAGACTCTTTATGTCCCAGATGGGGTGGACAGTGGGGTAAGGGAAGGGTGATAATATTCCCAGAGTTGCCAACCCCCACGGAACCATAACTGAACCTGAAATAAGAAAGTGTCAGAGACCGTACAAATAGTGAAGTGCTGAAAAGGATTATTTTAACATTCTACCATAATATATGTCTCATCTTCTGTTAGATTATGAGCATTTTGAGCTTATTTGTCTTGTTTCTCCATCTACCTGCTTAGTCAAGCACCTATCACATTGTTTAATGGATCATTTTAGTAAATGTTTGTATACCATTTTTTTTTTTTTTTTTGAGACAGAGTCTCACTCTGTTGCCTGGGCAGTAGAGTACCATGGCATCAGCCTAGCTCACAGCAACCTCAAACTCCTGGGCTCAAGCGATCCTTCTGCCTCAGCCTCCCGAGTAGCTGGGACTACAGGCATGCGCCACCATGCCCGGCTAATTTTTTACATATATTTTTAGTTGTCCAGTTAATTTCTTTCTATTTATAGTAGAGACGGGGTCTCGCTCTTGCTCAGGCTGGTCT
>CAUYRT010055641.1:0-19927 GCA_963574885.1 Lepilemur ruficaudatus | reverse complement strand
GAGTAGATTTTTGAATGTAACAAGATAAGTCAACTTGAGTGGTAATATATTTTGGGAAATCAGCTCACTACAAATTGTGACTGTAAACATTGTACTGTAAATGCTTTGTAGTTTTCCCCCAATAAAAAAAAAAAAAAAACTCAAAACAATGTGAAATGAATGACCCTAAAAGCAACACACATCATTTTACTTTTCATCTCAAAACGAAATTTTTAGAATTCAAAGAAATAACAACCATGAAAGCAATACTATCTGTTCACATGCCCAGGCCAACGTGACATCTTTAATAAATATTAGCTAAGTATTATGTAATTATAATTTAATTTATAACAATTATGTTGGTCTCAATTTTCTTGTTTGCTAGATTCTATAGCATAATATAGAATATATAATATTTTGAAGTCTGAAGAACATCCATTGATATATTAAATTCCCTTTCATTTGCTATATATCTATGGTTAGCCTATTTAATCTCTTTGATTTTGTTATTTATAAAAAGGTGAAAACAAGCTATAGTACCTAACTCATAACTCACAGGTTGTTGTGACAATGAAATGAAATGATGTGAAAAGTAATAAGCACAATATCTGAGAGTAAATAAGTGCACAGGTGTAATTCCTGTTGCAAATCACTATTCACATTTTATAAACGCTTGCTTGCAAAGGGTTTTCCTATGCTGTATCATTGCATCAACATCTAAATGTAATAATAAAATCAGAATTCATGATTAACTCCCTTCCCAGTCCCAAAAACCATTGAAATAGAAAAGCAATTTTCCAAAAATATCAATGTGATTACATACTCAAACAGTTCCACAAAGTTTCAGAAACCAACATGGCGGGAGCATAGGAAACAAAGAGAGAGTGATCAGAAATAAGGAGGGAAGTAAGTGAACTGGAACGGTAAAGCATCCTAATGATTTTGGATTCAATAGAAGCCACTGGAAGGTTTTAAGCAGGGGAAACTTATGATTTAACTTATATCCTTTTAGAAAATCACTCCACTTGCTGTGTGGACAATGAATTTAAAGAGCTAAAAGTATAATGGCCAGCCATGTCGTAATACATAAAATTTTTAAAAATCCAGATTTATCTAAAGAGAGGCTTTATTCAAAAGGATTATAGTAAGAGAGAGGAATAGGACTATAGCAATAGGAAAAGAAATCTGATCATTATCTGCAAGTGTCTCAAGTCAGGCAAAAAAGGAATTTTCTTTTCTTGAGAGGAGTAAACATAAGTAGAAAGAACCAGGTCTGGGGAAGTAGCATGGGGGCTGGGGAGTGGGATGAAAAGGTGTCGGTGGTATGATTGGACCACAGAAAGTTTTGCCCTGATGTCAGTCTATTTTCTAGAGGGGCCCATGAGAAGGAGTTGTTTGCTGAGAGGTTGTAAGGACAGGTTGCACATGTAGGCTTAGGATGCATCAACATTTAGGAGTCTGGGAAAAGAAAGAAGCTTCACTAAAGTTTGATCGAGTCAGTTTAATGGGCATTGCATCGAATTGATCAGTGGGGAGAAACAGTTCAGTGAATCATGGATGAGGAAAAGAATGGGAATTTGTAAAGTCTGTGTCTGGCTGTGTCAGGGGTCAACAAACAGGACATAATATTTGTAATAATAATAGTAATGCTATAATTATTATGGTAACAAAAATAAAAAAGCTAATTTCAAGACATAATATGAGTAATAATAGTAACAATAATAATAACAAAAGCTAACATGTATTGAGTCTTGAATGATAGATACCAAGTCCTTGGCTAAAAACTGTAAATAACTAAAAAACATTTAATCCTCTCTAAAATACGGTTATGGGTATTTTTCCCACTTATCAGCTGAGGAAAGTGCTATGAAAAAGGGCAGAGACAAAATTTTATTTCATAATTTTGTTCCTAGCTTTCATTATTGAACAAAACAAAGAAGAGAAAAATTAATAGTGTTCTTAAATACAGTAAAACTATGAGATAAGAAAGGGATTAGCAGAATTACAAATTAATTGCAGTTCAGATTACACCAGAAGCTTTGGTTGTTTCTAATGATGACATTGATCCTCCACATTTATTGAGTGATTACTGTAATATGATGAGCCAGGAGGTATCTTAAGTGTTTTACAAGCATTAACTCCTTCATTCTTCATAATTAATCCATCAAGAAAATCAGGCATCAAAAAGATAAATTATATAAGACAATGCAATTTGTAAGTGGCACAGTGGAGTATGTAAAATCAGAACTTTAATTCCAGTGTTTGTGTTCATAGTCACTACTTCATACGTCATGTTTATGGCTAAGAGAGCTGAAGTAGAGAGATGCTAAGTAACTGGATCAAGATCACACTGGGGAAGAACTGTTATCCCACGCTCTTAACCTCGACTCTCCAATGCATGATAGTGACCGAGGTGGATTGAAGCCTCTCGATGCAAGAAAGGCGACATTAAGTATCATATATACTCTCACTGACTTTCATATCCTCAGACAGAGCACAATTAAATATATGGATCTTACACTCTACCCCTAAGTCCAAAAATATCAAAAATTGTGGAAGATCAGTTTTACAACTGAAAGTTTCTCACTAAAATATGGAGCTTCTCTGGAGAAGATCTCTGGCAAGAACAGCGCTTGGAACATAAAGTAGCAATTGTTTCAGGTCCTGTGTTTTCCGTTAAGGATCATCCCTAATTAAAAATCTATTTTTTATTCAAAGCTCTTTGAATTTTTTTTACATTGGACAAAACCATTTATGATATTCCACATTTTTTCAACATGGAAACTTAAAGAGGAGAAGGGATCAGAAAATGTGTCATTAGACATCACATCATCTGTCAGTTGTCAACTGCCTAACGCAACAGGCAAGCTGTTATTTTGCTTCTGATTTTGGTTTATTGTGTTTAACTTGACTTGTTTTCTGGGGTCACTAATTAAGTTATGTGTAGTTATTAAATAAAAATAAAATTATTTTACATTGTAGGACAGTAGAGGATAATTTGAGTGATAGATCATTTGACTCATGACTTGTCTCGTGAATATTTATAGTTCTTATGTGGAAATCTGGAAATCACGTCCAAAAATTATCTATACTTACATGGCTGTGATTCTTAATATCTAAAGTAACCTCACTTAATCAATGTTGTGCTGCTGAACTGAACCCTTTTCCAGTACCCTGTAATGTGTAATGCTCAACTGTAATTACTGATTAAATAATAGGATTTGAAGTCGATAAAGTGTTATATCGAAAACAACTGATTCGTTGCCCCTTGCTAATAAGTGGCTTGAATTCAACCTTTTAATTCAACAGTTTGTGAGTACATAAAACATTTATTTGTGTCTTCTTAATATTTTATTTCAACTAATTATACATAGCATTTTAAATGTAGCTATTACTCAAAGAGACAGTATCCCCGACTGGTTAGAATGTAACCTCTTTGTCTCCTTAATGCTTTCCTACAAATAATGATTCTATAAATGAACAACATGTAATATGTCTGGCATTTGTTTGTCCTTTTCTATTGGTTAAAGTCTGTTTTATTTGTTTGTTTGATATTTTCCTGTGTTAAACTATACCCCAACAGACAGATGAAATGGACTCCCTGTGGCTAAAATGAGACACATTTAGAAACAAAACCAAATGGTCGTAATAAGGTGAGGGTTGTTCATGTATCCCTGTGTTACTAACTGCCACAGGTTTTCTTTCCTGTCATTGAGCACAAACCAGATCCTGAAAAACATTATTGAAACAACTACAGCTAGAAATTACCCAACAGATCCCAATACACTGCTGGAAGCTAGCTGACCAAAACCCCCGCACCAGCCTTGCAGTCTTGCCACGACTCTGACTGGACAGAGGAATGGCTTTACAAACATTCCTTCCGGATAAAGAGCTGCAGACCTCAAAAATTCCTGCCAGCTTACAGAGACTATGCACAAACCAGCCTTGTGCCTTATAGTTCACCTTTGGACGTAAAGAGCCAAATTTCACCTCATTTTAATGCTAAACCCCACCTCGAAGTAAATATGGAATGCATGTTACATATATATTTACCCACTGTGCATGCACCTGACTTTCCTAATAAGTACACATATATTTTCCCCAAATCTGCTAAATATGTATGTAAGGCAGACCCTCCCTTCTGTGGAGCTTGTTCCTTCAGTTTTCCTTGAAGGTTGTGTTCCCCAATCTGCAGATTGTTTCTCCCTCAGAAAATAAAGTTTTCTCATTTTCCTTCCTCCATAGATCTCATGGTCTTTTGTTAACACCTGTTAGATGAGCAGATGCTATGTTATTTTTACATTTTTCAAAGTAACATTTTAATAAGCATTTGTTAGATTAATGGATCATTATTGTTTCAAATTTTCTTATGATAAAACCTCCTTAGGCCTCTTATAATACTGGTTGTATTTGGGTTAAACAGTATCATATTGGTTATGACATATGCCAGAAGGAGAGACAAAGATTCAGCTGAAACCCTTCTCATATCTTGTTTGGGGTGTGTGTGTGTGTGTGTGTGAGAGAGAGAGAGAGAGAGAGAGACGGAGTGAGAAAGAGAAAGAATGTGTGTTTGCATTGTTGTGTGTTTATGTGAACTAATCTTGTTTCTACATTTCCAAATTCTTTAAGAGCAAATGTTGAGTGTGAAATCTATCTAATTTAATTCAATTAAATGGAGAAGCTGTAGTACACACAACATTTTTCCAGGTGTTGCACTGCATCTGTAGGAACCTTGTTCCCTGAAATTCTCATTTAGTTTGGAAACCAGAAACTCAAATAGAAGTGAATTGGAGTAAATGTATAAGTTAAACACTACAAACATTAGACTATGCTCAATTACAAATGACACAAAACAAGGCTTAGACATAAAAGCAAAACAAAATAAACCCACAGTACATTAGATTATGTAAATAAGAAGCCCCTAGGTGGGAATTTCCTTACGCATAATTTGATTTCGGAGCTCAATGATATCAATAGGTTTTAACTTATGTTCATTTCTCAGCTTTTCTCTCCTTTGTGCCGACCTCAGCCTTAGGCTTCTCATGGTGACCTGAAGTAGCATTATCTCCAGGCTCTTAAACTACTCAGCTTTCACAGGCAGAATAAACTACCAGAATCATTTTCCAAGCAGCCACAACAAAGATCTCATTGTGTCTTCTTGGATCTAATTGGGTTTCTTCATCCTTCCTCAACATATCATTCTGGCCAGGGGAATAAAATACCTTGACTTACCAGGTCTGACACATAGATTCATCCCTGAGCTAAAAGGAACCAAGGCAATAATGTTATTGTTTCTGCCCAAAGTATAAGAATTTGCAGAAGCATGTTTTAAAGACTATGTCTTCTAATCAATTGAGTGCAACTAAATAAATGTTAATTGAGAATCAACAATATACCTAGCGTTGCATCCAGTACTGTATTTGCTAGAAAGATTAATAAGAAATAATTTATATGTTTACCATGTAGCTTAGGAAACGTACACTCCAAGACTGGGATGAATATTAAAAGTGATACAAAATATTTTGGGAGTTTAGGAAAGAGATAATTTATCCTATTATAATATACTATCAAATATTGCGTATTACTTTGAATATCTAAGTACTCAAATATTTTATTTTCTATATTAAAATATTTTATTCCTTATAAAAAGGATGAGGTCAAACCTAAGGTAAACAATATTAAATTCAGTGTCCAGAATTATTACATAAAAACATGAATATCTAAATACCCTTTGGTAAAACGATATTTTATTTCCAGGATAATAAGATAGGTATCTCTCTCAAATGCGCAATAGAGTGGTCATTTTGCAAGTTAGCAAAGTGACTTCAATTCTTTCAACTGTACCAGTACACTAAATTTTAACCACAGACTTCTCTAAAAGCTTATCTTTAAGCAAGTAAAATTAATGGCATAAAAAATAAAATCTTATGACTAAAAATATAGATATAATGGAAAACTAAATGCCAGTCTAGTCAAAGGCAATTAAAAGACTCATTTTGAAGAATAAAAAAATAAGTAAAAGGGAAAATATAGTAACTACTGAAGTGTGGGGGAATAGCTTTCAAATACAGCCAAACTTCCTTCCCCAAGGATTATAGGACACACAAGCTCAAACCCAAAAACAGATAGCTCAGTCCTGGCTCTACCACTACATAGCCATGAGACTTCAAAACATTTACTTTACCTCTTTTGTCTGCTTATGCATCATAAAATAGGTGCTCAAACAAAGAAATCCTGAACAAACGTGTGGTCATTACATTGATTATCTAAAAATCAGGGGTTATCAGAAAGTAGATAGGATGGTTATTGACAGGGATATTGAGGAGAATTATCACCTGAAGACAAAAATTCTAATAAATCAAGTTAAAGTCTAAAAGAAACAACAGGCATCCAAATGAAGTTCATGTAAACCTGCATACCCACATTTGTATTACTTTGTTAAAAATGCCAGTACACGTATCTTGTTCTGTATGCAGTATCTCACAGCTTTCATAATAGTCTCATTTCTATAAATGTTTAAAAAGTAACTGGAGATAAGTGATATCATTTAGCTGGGAAAGCAACTTGAAAATCTAGGCTAAATGTAATGTGCAATACTGAAGCATTCTAAACGGGAATGTAATTAGATTTTGTTATCCGCTCTAAGAGGACTATACTCGAGGACAATCCCAGAATTTCTTTAGGTGGATTTTTATTCAGAAGGGATACAGACATATAAAAACCACATACTCTAAATTTAATTGATAGTGAGTGTTTAATTCTTTTTTGGTTGTGTTTTTTGTTTTGATTTTGGAAAAAAGCAATAGTATTGCTCAGAAGAATGTATGAATTCATTCATTTACACAGATCTTTAAAGGGCAAGCATAGCAAACAAACTATGTTTAAGAAGGTTAAAGATAGACTGTAAGAATATGTTCAAATCATGTTGACCTTACTGGGAATATGTATAAAAAACATGTTCTGTGTTTATTTTTTCTAAAAAAATAGTTGTTGAAATTTGAAAGAGGTTGCTAGGTCTTCTATGATTCTTCCATCGTTCAGATCACTGTGCACAATTTAAATCTTATTGTAAGTATCATTATCAAATATTATTTGTTATTCAGGATGTCTGTGATACTGAGCTTTATATACACATTACTAAAATACTATTTTACATGTTTTATCATTTTTTATATTTTGATTATACTGTCCGTAATGATGTAGGATAACTGTGACTGCCCTTCAGGTAATTCAAGCCTCTACTCCTAAAATAGCCATATAGCATTTCCATATTTACAGTGCATAGGCTCAGACGCTGCATTTCAATCTTGTTTATTGGAATTTGAACTAAGCTGTATGTGTCTAATGGCTGGCAATTTTATACTGTTTCTGATGCAAAATTTCATTGTTTTTTAGAAAGCATCATTTTGACACAAAGGAATCCAGCCTCTATTTACTGAACAAAACAATCTGACTGCAATCTTTAAAACATACAACTCATAGTTTCTGTGTTGACAGAAAATCATATTAGATGCAGCTAGAATCTGCTAAAGTATCGTTTCTGTTTTTCTGTGTTTTGTAGGATTAGAGGAGAAAACTTTTTTTTGTATTATGCTTGAATAATGAGACAGTATTTTTTTTCTTTCAGGTTTATAAAGGTAAATACAATGAAATAATAAGAATATATATTTAATTTTATTTAAATCTTATTTTCTACTCATATGTCACATTTTCAATAAAATATACTCCAAATAAAGAAAATTTTGTCTAATATACTATCAATTATTAAGAAATACTGTGAATTTGATTTCATGCATAGTGATCACATACAATATACAGGGGTTATTCCACCATAAATCATTTCAAGTCTATGGGCTTACTGTACATAAGAGTAGTTATGTTTGTATAAGCCAATTTAAACTTTATGCTGATTATCAGAAAAGCTGAAGATAGAAAAGCAAAAATGGAAGGAGAAAAATGAAAATGCCACAAAAACACATAAATATACAGTCAAATGTTTCTGAAATGATTTTGATTTTTGAGATTTTAAAAGAGATTTTTCTCTCCTACGAAGATGTGCCTTAGGCAGTGTCTGTAGTATGCCATATTATTCTTATTCTCATTACTAATAAATGTGAAAACTATACAAATTACTCTTATTTTCAATTACTAATGAATATGGAAATTACACAAACCTCAAAATGGGTTTGTATAATATAATGATACCAGTTTAGTTTACAGACCATGTGGGCACTGAAATAAGCCATCTTGTTTTTCACTAAGGGAGAAAGTTTCCAAAGAAGATAAACAAATTCTCAACCCACATTAGGTGTAGTCATCTCACGTTTAGCTTTTAGTTAGTCCAGTGCTACCAGCATATAAGGACAAAAGATAAGAAATTTTCATACTTAGGCATAGTAAGACCTGACTGCACATGGTTTAGTGGAATGCTGAGCATCACTAAGTAGGATGTACATATAACTGTATTACAAAGTTTAGAAACCACTTGTAGAGCTCAGAGAATTTAGAATCTTTTATTTTAATTAAATAAAAATGAACGATCACATACTCTGTTAGGAAAGATTAAAAAAATCTGTCAATAAAAAATGCATTATTATAACGATTGGTAACACTGTATATGGATTATATATTAAATTATATTATTGTATCAATATTGTAGAGGTACAGAGTTATGATATCTGGGGTTTATTTTCAAACTGTTGAGCACATAATAATAATGACATTATAAGGTGAGTATGTGTTTGCCTATGTGTGTGTGTCAGTATCGAGGGAGAGAGCAAATGTACCAAAAGATTAATGTGATGAATATGTATATTTCAGTTGTTTAAAATAAAAAGGAGAGAGATAAAAATAGTTATTTCGGTTTTGTGAGACTGTATAGCCACCTAATAAATTGGCTATTGAAAGCCAATTCCATTTAAAAATTATCCTCAAATAGTTTGAATGGAGCAAAAAAAATAAAGAATAGTTTTAGAGAAATTCATAGTTTTTAATTTTTATTTTAATTGATAAATTTGGACTACTAATAGCATTCATTGACTTCTCAAGCCAAACAACACATTTGGAGCTCCAAATTTTCTTTGATCATCCAGTAGCAAGAAAAATCTCACTTGTCTCTTCTAAGTTTTGGGTAAAGGACTTTTGCTAGCCTGGCCATCATCACTGCAAACATGGCTGATTACTGCTTATGTTGTCATAGAAAAATAATGCCATCACTATAAAAGAAACATTCTGATTTTATAAAGAAAAAGCAGCTATATGCAATTAAATTTAAAGAGTTATTCTCATTTGCAATGTAAAAGATGTTAACTTTTTAGTAAATTAAAACCAACACTTCCTGCTTAATCACATTGCAAATCTAATTTATTTTAAAAATCTAATGCTAGTTCAATGGCAAATAAATTCATAAACACTTGATATGAATATGTTTTCTTCCCTAACCCATTTTATTTCAAATTCTAATTTTATTTGAAAGAAAAAAAATATTAACAGCATAGAGATCAACTTCATCTACTTATTATTTCACTTTCTGAATATAAATGTCTACAACTTGCTAAATTTATGTTTCCTTCTAAAGATAGAAACATGAACTTAGTTAATGATCTTAAGTGGCTTGTGAATATTAATAAAATATATTTGTCAAGGTAACTTTATTTTTGTAGATTAGTAGCTTATTTTTCATTTATTCGTTTATTTGTATTGTTCACTGTGTGGTATATATAACATCTGTTGTGGCTCTTAAGAAAGGTACACATAAGGTGGAAAGAGAATAATCTTCTTAAAATCCCTAAAATAAAATATTATATTTATTTATCAAAAATGTACACTTCTGTTTGGTATTTTATATAAAATATAATTATGTATGACTTAACTCTCTTTCAAATGGTTTGCATAACTTAAATTGTACTTAATATTTTAAAACTGTTAGCAAAGTTTACCAATATCACAATTTCCTATGAGACAAAGGTACAAAGATACCCCAAAGAAGTTTTAAGAATGATTTTATTAGTCAAAGAGATATTACAAAATGTATCCAGTTTTCTGTGCTGTTAGGATACTCACCACAGCCACATTGAATATTTGAGTTTCTGTCTATCCTGTTTTACCACATTGTATTGTGTGTGCTTATAGTCTTCTTAACAAGAAATATACTTTCCTCAAACAGTTGTTGAAATCATCTAGTTAGCATCACAATATGGGGAAATTTACAAATCATTATTGGTAAGGTTTGACTCTATTTTTTTTTTTTTTTTGAGACAAAGTCTCACTCAGTTGCCCAGGCTAGAGTGAGTGCCCTGGCGTCAGCCTAGCTCACAACAACCTCAAACTCCTGGGCTCAAGTGATCCTTCTGCCTCAGCCTCTCGAGTAGCTGGGACTACAAGCATGAGCCACCACGCCTGGCTAATTTTTTCTATATATATTTTTAGTTATTCAGCTAATTTCTTTCTATTTTTAGTAGAGATGGGTCTTGCTCTTGCTCAGGCTGGTCTCGAACTCCTGAGTTCAAACAATCCACCCGCCTCCTCGGCCTCCTAGAGTTCAGGCGTCAGCCACCGCACCTAGCCAGGTTTGACTATTAAAGATTGCATTGGGCAATCTTTTTGCCCTGGCTGAAATTTTTTGTATTTCATGGCCTACAAGGCATTTTTTTAAAAATAATGGCATCACAGTCGTTGAGGCTGAAATAAAACTTCTGACGTTGGCTTGCTCTTGATTTTAAAAAATAAGAATTCTTTTAAATAATAAATTTTGTATATTTTATTATTTTGGTGTACATCATTTCATTTCATTAAAAAAAAATCAGCTCAGCTTGATTTAATAAAATTCTACCAATGTATCTTTCTGTGGAATTGGCTAATACAAAAGATTCCTTTTAAATATTTAAAACCAATAGAATTATGAGACTCTCGAAATGTGACACACTTTAGAAATTCAATAAAATTTTATAAAACAGTAAAGAATTGTATTAACAAAATGAAGCTTTAGACCTATACTCCACAATTAAGAACTTTTGTGAATCTTGAAGATATAAAAGTAAAAATGTTAAAGATTGGTATTTATTTTGATTTTAGTCAACATTTATCAGAGAATTAAATGATATGCATTCACTGGAGACATTACAAAAATTAACCCCATTATATTATCCCCAAAGTAATCATTCAGGGAATTTCAAATAACATATGAATTAATAATGTCATTACTAATAAAACTTCAGAGTATGCCAACATCTCTGAAGCAGCACCTGGAATCTCACCACTAGTGTTTTCGATTATCCATACCACAATAACATCCATAAAAATGAGGAGCATTTTTAAAAATTTAAGTGAAATCTTTTCTATTATAAGATATCAGGAAACCCCAGAGTGGTTAACTACACGGCCCTTTATGAATAAATCTGCTGGATGAGGCTCCCTGTACATACATCATGGTAGTTTTGCTCAATTAATCACAATTTTTCCCACAATGGAGAAAAAACAATGATCTCATCCAAAGACAAGCTGTTGGCTGGGGTAGAGGCTTATGAGATAGTTGAATGCCAATCCTTGAATCAATAAAGATGTTCTAAAGCAACAAAACTGTCTAATCCATTTTTAACACTTGGGGAGTTTCAATGCGAGACACATAAACAACAGCAAAGCCAGTTCAGAAGAACATTAACCAAGATACACGTCACAGAAAGTGCAACAAGCAGAAACCCTGGCTAAGTCTTGAAGCAACAGAATAAATAAGCAGAGGAAGCAGAGAAAAGAGAGAAGCCAAATCAAAAGAATAGTATACAAGTAGAATTGTTGTTGGGATACTTAGGATTTTTACTGTAGCCTGAGCAAAAGTGATTTTATTCTGTTTTGATTTTGCAACTGACTGAGCCAATTTCCTGTGCTTTCTTGCTTTCCTGTGCATCTTTACAATAATACCCTATCACCTGAGAAAACCTGATTCTATTGCTTTCACACTTAGAGCCAAATAACACACATTCACAAAAGCTGCTTGAGGAAAGCAGTCTGTGCTGAATAAAATATGTAGCTAGTCCAAGCAAGCTGACCAGTACAGTAACAGAAAAAGGCATTTTTAAATGCCTGTTGATATTTTTAAAAATATAATGCTAAAGACTGGGGAGAGAGGTGAAACACTGGGTTAGAAAATAATATACTAAAAAGTAAATACCTTAGACATCTAGAGGATTTTTTAAGAAGTTTATTATTCCTATGAGATATTTTCTATGGCTAGAATGTGGGAAGCTCATAGTGATTTCTGTAGGCGGTTTCACTGAATGCAGTACATCTGAAAAAATCAATGTAAACTGGTTTTCAAGCCAGTGAGATTCTTTTAGATTAGTACATTTTCAATGCAGTTACAGTACAGAGCACAGGTATTTCTTATTTGTAAAGATGGGTCTCTCTTCTATAAAAAGAAGCATTACAGTATGTCTAGTCCAGAATCTGAATTTGGAGATTCAGAGCCAGACTCTTCTTGAATGGATCACTCTTTTTAGCTATTTTTTTTTTCCAAATGCAAGTCATTTGAGAAATGTGGCAATATTGGAAATAATAGAAACAGATAATTAAATGTGTGTTTCTAATTAGGATTTCTATCACCGTTTCTAACCATTAGTGACCTGATTCTGACATTTAATTTCCTGTTGGATGTGGCTAGTTCAGAATTATATCTTAAAGGAATAGAAACATGGAACTCTGGAGAAGAGAGGTGATTGAAAAATGTTACAAAGACTATGGTAAGATGTGTATATTGTTTTCAGGAATGTCCTGCCTTTGTGTTTTCTTTAAAAATCTTCCAAGCTTCTTTAAGATTACAAATAATCACTAATACACGCAGATGTGAAAATAGCTTTTTTTAAAAGACATATGTATGCATATGGTATGTGTGTGTGCATGCAAGCACTGCTGTTTGTAAGGGCATATTTGGCAACTCTAATACCTAACTGGGTGAAATTTCCCTAAAATTTCTTCTGGGGAGCACCCTCTTCTTACTTTCTTTCTTGTACTTTGTGTGAAACTCTACCTCTGGTTCTTGGATGCATTGAGGATTTTAATTGTGTTGCCAGATAATAGGGACTCATATCTAGATAATAATAACAATTAATGCTAATATTATTATACATATTTCATCATACTTGAAACACTTTTTCAAGAAGGCTCTAAAGAGGTTATCCCTGTGCACAATTAGTTTCTCAGGTAAATTTTTCCTTTGAAAATATCTGGTTCTATTTACATTTTATTATAGTAATGCTGTTTTCATTTTTTTTTTGTTTTGTTTTGTTTTGTTTTGTTTTGGTGAAAGCTGAGATTGAATTTTAATATCTAGCTTTTTTTTTTTAGCATCATCAGTCACGCAGTTGTAGGTATAACCCTGAAAATTTCAGCTGTTTTATCTGAAGCTGATTTAATTATATTTTTTTCCTTTTTTTAGAAAGATGAACATTGATATGTACCTCTCTCTAAAATGCTGGGAATTATTATTGCTCCTTACAAAGGGATGAGAGTTTCTTTGCTTTATGATAACAGGTTAATGCAGGATATAATATTTGTCTCTACTTTCTCTATTACTCCTTCTTAATAAAAATAAAAATAATTGTCCTCATCTTTCCTTGTATTCCCTGCATCCAGCACAATTACTGTACATTCAATGGGCATTTGTGGCATGAATGAAAGTTTCCCATACAATGAAAGCTGGTCTCCATGAAACAAGAGAAGTTGTATATTAGTAAGACTCTCAGGGTCTGAGGTTAGATTTATCCTTTCAGTTCCTAAAGGACCTAAGAGGAAATAAATATAAAGCTGTTGCAACTCCACTTTTTCTAGAAGGCTTTGATGTGCTGCATTTGATGTGCCTCGGGGAAAAAATACGGTATTCCCTTGCCTTCAGGGGTCTTGCTAAAAATGCTGTAGGATCCTGAAATCAGGGTCCATCATTAATGTTTAATTTATAACCCCATTACTTTCCCATCCACCAGTCTCAGTGGGGGCTCAGTTCAATTTTAACTAATGATTATTATCCAAGGTACTAATAATTGGGAAGAGATTGGCCATAGTTTTAGATTTGAGCAGAGTTATTTACTCAAACCTTACAATGAAATTAGGCATCATACCTGCATTAGTTAGAATATATATTATAGAACCACCAATCGAGTTGCTTAGTCAAGTAGAGATTTATTCATCCCTACAAAATATGAAGCCCCTCATAGGCAGTCCAGGATTAATACAACATAATAATAAAAGAGTGGAAAGTTTCTTCTTCCTTTTCATTTTGCAACCATCAGCTTGGGGCTTTGACCTTTGTGCTCACAATATGGCTGTTGTACCACAGATGTTACATGCATATCCCATGCAGAAGCAAAAAAGAGTGAAGATCAAAAAACCAAAGTCTTTTAAGAATTTTAATTTTAATTAGGAAAATAAAGATTTCCTTTAGTCTCCATCTGGTAGATTTTTATACATGTCATTTTCCAGAACAGAGTTAGGCCACCCTTAACTATACAGGAGCCTGACACATTGAGTCTTTACCTGAGCACATTGTCATTATGGACAAAATAGGGTTGTCTTAGCCTGTTTTCTGTTACTGTAATCAAATATCTGAATCTGGGTAATTTATAAAGAAAATAGATTTATTTTTTATAGTTCTAGAGGTTGGGAAGTCCAAGGTCAAGGGGCTGCGTCTGGTAAGGCCCTCCTCATTGCATCATAACATGGTGGAAGGCATCACATGGTGAGAAGGCAAGAATGTGTAAGACCAGGAATGTCTTCCTCTTTTTATATAGCCAGCAGTCCCATCATGAGGGCCCTACCCTGATGATCTTATGTAATCCAATTACCGCACAAAGGCCCTACCTCTTAATACTGTAACAATGGGAATTAAGTTTCAACATGAGCTTTGGAGGGAACATTTAAACCATAACAAGGGTAAATAGGAAAATAATGGTAATAGAGAATATTAGGAGATAAATTACAAAGTTTGCAATTTTATCAATATAATATATATGCACAGGGCATGAAATAATCACAATATAGTACCCTCACCCAAAACTTTGATCCAGGTAACATCTCCCAAAGGAAATAGGTCCAAGTGAAATACCTGGAATCTCAGAAGCAAGGGTTTTAAACATTGCTCCTGAAGATCAGAAATTCCCACATCAATAGTAGAGTTAGCAGGGAAGTAGCAAAAGCATAAAAACCAAAGATGCAGACTAGGAATAAATCAGACTTGATCATTGACAAGAGCAATGATCAAAGCAGGCAGAGGTGAAAGGGTGAGAAAAAGATAAGATAGAATGGGAAGTATGTGAGTCGGTAGTGTGTAAAATGAAAAATATTATTTAAAGTACTTTTTGGACAAATATTTCTATATATGGCTCAGATAATAACAAGTTGTATGCCTGGACAATTTGTCTACTCTTCTTTGAGTCCCAGGATTTTTGTTTTTTTGTTTTCTGTGTTTTTCTATGATTATTATTTTCATGTGTAGAAAAATTATACTAACCTTAATTTACTATCTATTCATTAAGATAGCATACATAAAATTGCCTAGAATTTAAAACACAGTAAACATTTACTTAATTTTATTTTTGAGAACTGAAATCATATGGCAAAATCTTGAGACATTTAGAAAAGCAAAACAGACACAAATCTTTATAGATAGTAGGACTCTAACAGGTTTGGACATTTTTTTTCATGAGCTTAAACCTGGTACAAATTCTGAAGGAATGCCAGAGAATATAATAAAACATTTAATCCAAGTCAAATCATATTTTAATATGTGAGTAAGTAAAATTTTCAACAGCGGCACAAAATAGTCCAATTTTATGGGTTGAATGGATTCTACTTTGGTGACCTTTCACTGACCAAATGGTTTATTTATTGCTACTTAAGGATCTGCTCTATATCTTTGCCTATATTCTGCTCTATTTCCTGCAAAGAGTTTCCATCTTCATCCATTGAGATCTCTGTTCTGCCTATGGTAAATAATATATTCCTATGCAAACTGCTTTTATTTGGCACTGTCAGAAAAATCCTAAGCAGTTATGTTTTACTATAACAAAGAACTGAATATAAAGTTAAATATCTGACCACCTCTTATATAAAACACCAAATGAACTGCTTAAGTTTTAATCAATGGTGACAAAAGAAAAAAAAAAGCAACAGGTAAAAGAAAATTTCACACAAATGCATTTTATATCACTAAAGTTTTGGGATTCCTGGCTGAAAAATCCTTAATTGATCATCTAAATGGTTTATGGCAATATCTTTGAGTTAAGGATTCAAAGAAGAAAAATTAGGTTTCTTTTGCTAGATGCATCTAATTCTTTTACAACAAGTAACCTTATCTTGCAATGTCAAAGCAATTTTTTTCTTTCTCTTTTTTTTTGTTTTCATTTGGGAATTCTAATTTATATAAACGATGGTAAATGGTGTTAGTAAAGTCATGTAACTTTAAGTGTGGAAAGTAACCTGCCACGTCTCATCGAGCTTATACCCTGTGATGTGCTCAGTAAATGGATGCATATATTTATCCATTATCAAGATTTGTCAAAAACTTAGGATGAAAGTTGGTGATACAATAAAATGTGGATTTTTAATAATGCTACATCACTGAGTTTAGAGACTTAGCAGCAGCAGGAGAAAATATGCAATTATAATTCTCAGTTAAACAAATCAATTCAGAAGGTCAAATATCTGTGTGATAAATAGCAATCCAGAAATGTTGATAAGACATGATGTCTGTCAACACATTATACACTATTTGAAAATATACTAGATTTTATGCTGTAAGCTCATGCAATTCTCTCAACCTCAGGGAACTACAGTCCTCAAATACCCCAGTTACTTCAGAATGAGAAAATGATATCAGGTAATATCATCCTCTGTGAATAAAATTGATATACTTTATCATGCATTATGATTGACTGACCATCGATAATATATCTCTTCCTAGAAGGATGGATGGCATTGCACATGCTACTGAAGAGTCCAGCAAGAACTTGATATCAAACTGAGATGTGCTGCCACCAAATTTGACAGGCAACATGAATGATGCAAGCAACAAACAAAAATGACAGCCAACTTAGCTGCATGATTACATCAAGAATCAGCAGATTATTTTCGTTAACTCCTTAATAACAGTCTCAGAAAGTAAGAATTTGACCAACATTATCTGCAAGAGAGAGTCTGCATATTTTAAATATTCAGTGTCAATTATCTAGACTGAAATTTCTCTATTTGCCAAGAGGAGAAATTCATACAATATAAACTCATTTTATTTTGATCACCTGACTCCCCTTATGCTTGCCTGACCCAAATTATACACACAAAGAAATCAATTGGTCTTTAACTTGAGCTTACTGATGTAGTCATTTACTATAATAGTGCCTCAGTCATACATGTTTGCATTTTAGTTTATACATTGATTTTGTTGTTGTTGTTGTTAGAATGTTTCACTGAGTGTTTGGTCACAGTGATCCAGTTCTTAGATGTCTTAGTTGCTTAGTAACATTTCAGTATCTCAAATATTGTATTCAGGATGTGGTCTCTAGATTAATGATGACCATTCTCAGTTAATTCAAGGAATCTACCTGTTTCTTGCTCTTTTATGTATTTTTTAGCTATAACATTTACTTCTCCTTTCTTGCCCATTATTCAATAATCTTTGCCTCATTATCTATTATATAAATGGGACTATTCTAATTTTTTGCAAGAAACAGAAATTTCCGAGATCCTTGTAATTTGTGTGTCATTTCAAAGTATTTCTATACTAATTATGTCATTTTACTAAAAGTAATTCAGTGAAATGCAGATAATATCTATAATCTATTTTTATAGTAAATTATCCAAAGTCACATCACTAGTTAGCAATAAATCTGGGATAAAAGACCCCCACAAAACCTCTGTTATACTCTTTCCACTACATATATACAGAAATAACAGCAACAACTACGTATCTTAGAATACATTTGAGAAACTAATACCTGTATAGAAAAAAAGTTACAATTTAAACAAGTTTTTCAGAAATTTGTATACCAAGTATTTCTTAGATGACAACAGATTTCTATGCAACATAATTAAAAAAACAATTATGTGTTGTGATTGTGTCAACACCACCACCTCCCTTATAGTCTCGTTATGCCACTTAGCACTTCATCATTCGTGGAGTTGATCAAGTTACTGTAAATTTTATCTGTGTGTTTGCCACTATGCTGGTTAAAAAAAACTCATTCACTGCAGCCTCATGCTGCCCTGGTGCTCATAGATTCCAAGTGACAAGGTGAAACCCTTCACTCTTACCAACAGTGCTGTTGTTGGCTGTAGATGCTGACTTTCTACAAAAGAGAAGCACTTTTATTGGCAAGAGAATTTATGCTGCTGGCTTGGTTTTTGCTCCCTCGTGCCACCTTGGCCAGTATTCCTCTTCTCGCCTCTTCTCACTTCATTGTAAACTGTTCACACGGAGTTAAACTACACAGGAGGCTTTGATGACTCTTCCACTGCCAAGCTCTTCTCTGCACACTCTCCCCTCCCCCCAGCAAAAGGCCCAAACCTCTTTATCATTTTCCCTCTGATGTTGGTTTATCTGTTGAGTTTCCTCACGAGATGTAAATGTTCTTCTCTTACAGATTCTACACTACTGGCCATATGCCCCAAATTAAGGAAAATTTCTTTCTGGTTTACACTATATAATTTGGATAAAAAAAACCCCACACATTCAAACACACACACATTACGATCTAAACCAACAACACAACATGAATAATACACAGATCAGAAAAAAAAAATGACCTAGCGCAATGAATGTTATAAACATTGAGACTGTGAAGTCAAAAGAAAAAGATAATCAATAAGATCTGGAATAGAAAGCAGAAGTTCATGTGAGACTTCCATTTAGCATTGAAGAAAATCAGTGACACATGGAAAAGTGGGAAGGAGGGAAAGAAAGCCAGACTTGGAGAGAACAGTATAAGCAGAATATGAATTATTTTGACTAGATTCTTTTACAAATAATTATACTCAGATACACTTTGCATGGTGAATGGACTAGTCTGAATGAATCAGAGTCTGTATGGCAGATAATTGAATGATAAGATTGGAAATTTAGAGTAATGATAGACTCTGAAGTAATTAAATGCCAACTACTCCAGGCAGGTATTGGAGAAACAAGATGAAAAAAGCATGTCCTTGAATGTTTTAAGACTAACGGAAAAGAGAAGATTATTGAAAAATAAGAGTTAACTGCCGTGGGAGAAGAGGGGTGTTGGGGTAGAGTATGAGGATTATTCCGTAGGGTGAGTAGAAATTAAGTAGACAGAAGAAAGATGGAAGGACACCCAAGGCAGAGAAAGCCTCTTCTGCATAGGTAACAAGAATAGCAGCAGGCAAATTAAGTCGAGAGAAACTGCCAATCTCCTAAAATCTTGAAGAAGATAGATATAGAAAAGCAGAATGAGAACTGACGGAAGGTAATGTCCTCCTTCGCAATTATTAAAAGTTTACTCTCCACTGGCTGCTGTGAAAAGCCCTCTTTGCATTGTTCCCGGGTCCGGCTTCCTGCTCGCCACCGAAGCCACCTCCGCTGCGCGCAGCGTCTCCTCCGCCGCTGCGGACTCCGGCAGCTTTATCGCCACAGTCCCCGAACTCGCGTTTACTTTTCCGTCTCCTGCATCGGATCACCGGCGTGCCCAACGATGTCAGACGCAGCCGTAGACACCAGCTCCGAGATCACCACTAAGGACTTGGAGGAGAAGAAGGAAGTTGTGGAGGAGGCAGAGAATGGACGAGACGCCCCTGCCAATGGGAACGCTGACGAGGAAAATGGGGAGCAGGAGGCTGACAATGAGGTAGATGAAGAAGAGGAAGAAGGTGGGGAGGAAGAGGAGGAGGAGGAGGAAGGTGATGGTGAGGAAGAGGATGGAGATGAAGATGAGGAAGCTGAGACTGCCACCGG
>CAUYRT010055640.1:0-12216 GCA_963574885.1 Lepilemur ruficaudatus | reverse complement strand
TTTTAAGGTATGTAACTTTTCAAAGCAAAATTTAATTTATAGAAATTAAATCTATTAAAATAATACTTGGTTTTATCTGTGAATTGATATAATTTCTTTCTGGCTTGTGTTTTACATAAGATTTCTTTGAATAGCTGCTATTAGAGCATGTGTTTTTGCTGGATTGAGGTGCCTCTAATTCTCTATTGTCCTGGATAGAATAGAAATACTCACAAGTTTTCCAGACTATGTAGATATAAGACAAAACAGAATTTTTCTCAGTATTAAAAAAAAAATACTCAAACTTTGTCTAGTGCCTACTAAATACTTCAAAGGAACCTGCAGAGGTTCCAATGGGATCTCATCCTCCTTGTTTGAATTATTGCAGAATTGAGAACTATGAAGGTAGTCTTACAAGATAGAGAGATAAATAATGCACATTTTTGTTTTCAGAATTTTACATCTAGTGTGTCTTCCTTACCTTCTCTATTTTTTTGCAGGCTTAAAATCAGCACAGGATATATAAAAATACATTATATCAACAAATACTCTTTCCTCGGGAATCAAGATAGCAGAACGCAATGCGGAGAGCCTTGAATCAGGAGTGGTAGATATCGTTGTACTGTCACAGAAGGTAGGGATGAGTCTCTTAGCTTCTCTCTTTTCACAATTTCCTCACATGGAAATTGAAAAATAAGGAACACATGTCCTATCTTTTTGTAGTGATTATTGTGAGAATCACATAAGAGAATACTTTTTTGAAAAAACTTTGTAAACTGCAAAGCGCTGAAGAAATAACAAAGCTCAAAATCACTAATAGCATAGAAAACAAAAATTAATGGATTGCCACCTCCTGGCAATGTGGTAATATACTCAATACAAGCACATCTCATCCTGCAGGTGAATCCTCAATACCTCCTAATGTTATTCCATTTCCCCCTTTTAAATAAATTCAGCAGCCTATGCTATTATCCAAATTAAATTATTGGCACTATAGACTTTTTAAAAGTTCCACAGATAAAAATACACAAGCTTTTCAAATCTCACAAAGAAATTAGATTTGGACTACAGATCTGTGGCCTATTACTCAATATTTATTAAGATAGACATGTGATTTAAAACTAAGATGAGGACAGAAAATGCAATCATTATCCATCTATTTGGCATGTCTGTGAAAAGCTATTATGACCTATTTCCTTGCTCCTTTTCATTATGTTATTTACTATGCTAATTGAAACTCTGCAATGTTGGAGGTACAGAAAGGATTCCTTGAGCACACAGCATATACCAAATTAAATAATTAAGAGTGCATTTTAGACCTCATTTTTATGCTATAGCACAGAATTACCCATGAAAACTCACAAAGTAAAGACCAAAGATTGCCATTTAAGGAGAATAGAGAAAGGTGACAAGCATGACGGCTTCATCAACAAATTGCCAATCAAGTCAGAATCACTCCTCAGAACCAAAGCCCTCACCTACTGAAAATATAACTAGGTTCCTCTTGAACTGGTACGGTCTAAGGCACCCCTTTTGTCCTGTGGTGTAGCCATACTTAACATTGACATCAGAAAAACTTTTTTTTAAAAGACAAAGCCTTTTATTTCACAATTTAAATTGTGGCCCAAACTGCAAATATTTTTAAAATGCTTTTCAAGTAAATTTAATTGAATTTCTCATAAAGAATTCAAAACTTTTAAAATAAAACGAGTAGTATTCATAATTTATGCCATTAGACCAAGACAACAGCTTTTTTTTAGGTGAATATTTAATGTGTACAAGTTATACTGACAAACGTATCTCTTCCTTAAAAGTTACATTTCATGGTAATGGATTTTTAAATAGATGACTAATGTTTTTGACAAGCCTGAAATTTCTGGAAATGTTCTCTCATTCATTGGAACAAAATGATTTAGCATGAATCTCTGGGTCATGATAGTCATAAGTCTTTAGAAAAAATTATGAAGCAAGTTTTCCAACTGTTATTTTTAGATGAAGTATGCTTAGCTTAAACTTAACTAGCTGTGTTCTCTGTTCTAAAGAATGAGTGTAATATTATTTGTGACTTTAACTCTTACCTTGAGGGATTTTAATGGTTTATGAAAAGTAGTAATCATTTGAAATATGTACTTCAAAATAACAGTTCATGTATGTCTCCTCATGCTTTTAGAAGAAGAGCCACATAACAACCAAATATTGTAGAGCACAGAGAGCATTTTGCAGTTTGAAAACTGGCTAATCATGTCAGTCACCTGAAATGAAGTATTTGCCAAAGGAATTTAAGGAAGCTTTACATGTTAATATTTCACAAGACTGTGGTAGGTAAGTAGCAGCTGCTAATGTTTTCATTTAAAAATATATAGTGGGCTACAGATTTAAGATTTATTTTTCATAAGAGGAAAATAATAAATATTAAGCTGTCAATTTTTCCAATCCATGATTTTGGATCTTATTATCATATCAAATAAAGCAGTTTACGTTTAGTTTTTATCTAGCCAAATATAAAACATCACACACACGCAATGTTTTTGTTCAACAGCTACCTCTGAAAACAAAACAAAATAAAACACAAAGTTTTGATATTTGCTTCTAAGGCAATACAAAACCATTTCTATTTCTACACATTTTTCTTGAATACGTTCGGTCAGCAATCTGAAATGTTGGTTCTTGGTGTGTTCTTGGCCAAAGAATGATCAGACACACCAAAAGCAAGGCAAGCACAACGAGGTTTATCGGGGAGAGAAAGATAGGATTATAGAGCAGGAGCAAGATACAGTTTTACAGAGCAAGATACATTCACCACACTATGCCAAACAGTCCCCTTGTCATATCAAAAGGGCCTTAATTATGGCTTGGGTCTTGTTTTATAGTGTCTTGACTGGGTCCTCCTCATAGCTCAGACGTCACCATGAACCATGTTGATGGACAGTTAGGAGTTACATGACCTGAGTCTTACGGCGCATGTGGATCTCTCATGAGCCTCTCTGAAAGCCCATTTGGAGGGGGGAACTGCAATGTAGATTTAAGCTAATGATATGATAATTAGTTTTAGGTTGTCCTAGGTCACTTTCCAGACCCTATTGTACTTCTACGTTCTTTTGCAGTTGGTGCACTAAGTTCTGGTTGGTAGATTCGTAGGGCATTCTCTCCTTCTCCAGATGTAGCAATTATTCAGGGCAGGATTAAGGCGGAGCAGCACCAAGACAGAGCTAGCCTTGTTCTTTCCAGGTGGGGCAATTGCTTGAGGCAGCATCAAGGCAAGGCACCCACTTTTTTTTTTTTTTTTTTTGAGACAGAGTCTCACTCTGCTGCCCGGGCTAGAGTGAGTGCCGTGGCGTCAGCTAGCTCACAGAAGGCACCCACTTTTTGTCCATAGAAGAGTCTCAGAGGTCCCTTGCTATCTACCTAACAAATAGGATGTTAATCTTACCAAATTTAAATTTTAAGCAGATGAAATTTAGCATTGTCTATCTAAATCTAGGAGTAGATATTGAGATTTGTCCTTTTTAGTGATTTATTTTGATTTGATGCTTAATCTTGATGCTTAATACTTTAGTGCTTTCCATGGCAATCACACCATATAGCCAACACAAAATATTTTCTCATAAGGAATCATCTAAAATAATCCTATTGCATGAATTTTATTCTGTTCTGTTAAATACATATATTGTAAGTGGTGAGGTTCCTTTGACATAAGACAGGATATTAAAGGAGTGCCTCTGGCATCACAGAGACAAGTTCCAGGGACACACGAGGACATGGTATTCTTCAAAAAATAAAACCCCAGGTTTTTTATTTTGTAACACTTGGGGCTGTGTGGTTAGCCTCTGTGTGGTCTGCTGCCACGTTCCCATCAAAACTGACAGCTCCCCCACATCTCTCACCCATTACCAATGCAGATGTGGGGGCAACAATGGAAGCAGGAAGGAGCAGCCTGTTCCTAGAAGTATGTATCCCCCACGCTCAAATGTTCTCTTTATTACTAGATATGGGGTTTGAGTTTGCCTATATGACTTTTTTTTAATACCCATGCTTCTTTTTCATGAGTGTTCCATTTTTCAAAATTGAATACCATGCATTAGTCCAACATTTCTCTACTTTTTGTCATGGGCACATAAATGGCTTCCCTTTATTGAAAGCACATGCTTTTATGGATTGCACATGCATAATCACAACAACTTAGACCCCTGTCTTCCTCCTCTACTCCTGTGTCCACTATGTACCTTCTTTCTCCTTTTCCTCTACCTCAACTCCCGCTTCCCATGCCCCTCCCCACTTCTGCTACTACTAAAGCATCCCGGCTGCTTTCCAGTTGCTCTGTACAGGGCTACCTAAGAACTATACATATTTTCTATCTTTTGGTAAATATTATTATGCTCATTTTAGAGATTAAGGAACTAAGATCCAGAAAGTTAATTAATTTGTCCTGGAGACATATGTGATCTAGGGTTTGAACCCATGTCAGTCGAAAGATATAGCAGAAATCCTTTCTGCTCTGTTATATGACATGCTATACTTTCTTGCAAGAATAAGCTCTTCTAAACTACATTTTCTTCTATAATCAATACTTCACTTCCTAAACCTATTTGACAGTGGGCTGGGTTTTAGGGCTCACCATCATTTTGCCACCAAGACAAAATTAGTAGGAAGCAAGAAATATCTGCCATTTGGATCAAAATGCCATGACCAGAAACATGCAAGAAAGATCCCATTTTTCTTGCACTACAATATCATTTATGTGTCATGAATTATGGAATCCCCTCTTTAGCTGATATAAACTTATATTTCTCTATTTTTTTTATTCCTGTTTCCAAATTTTATGAAATGTCTTATCAGTCTTTCCTTCAAGGTACCTAGCACTTAACAGCATCAGACAATTCTCACATCCGAAACACACCAGACAAACTTGAAAATGTGTATGTAAATATCCATGATAGGAACTTGCTTATTTTTTTGTTGCACATTTTTTTGGCAGGGATGGGTAGATTTACAGCCTAGTATTCTATCTGCCTCATTGTTTTATTTCAAAAAACATAAACTTCCAGAGATTGCTTGTTTACCTTGGTTAGAACACTGTTTACTAAAGTCTAGGATGCTAAGGTATGATTTAGATTAAGAGAAAGCATAAATAAAAGGCTTAGTGTGTCTTTGCCCTTCCATTCTACAAGTAGTAGCTTATTTCCTTATTAAAATATTATAAGAAAATTCTAATTTAAAATTTATGAAGTTCATAAAAATTCACTCACAAAATATGTTATGATTGTGACAGTTGGCTGAGGTTAAAGATAAATGTACCTGCAGGAAAATTTATATAAAAACACAGATTTGAAGCCAATTTATTTAGCACTTCACTTTTAAAAGACTCTCATTTATTTGCATGCTATGCAATACCAACAAATATCCTGAATATCAATAGTCTTTGACCAAAATGCTACATTTCTAAATACGTTAAGATATGTTTACCAAATAACACATTTTCTTCAAAAACCATTCACATACATTTTTATCACTTACATTCATATGCTTGAAGCTAAATAGAGGCAGATACAATCGCCATTAAAAGGTAACAAATTGAAAGAATGATATCACTTTTCAAGTTCCTCAAAGTGGTAGAACCAAGAGTAAAGACTATGCTATGCCAACTTTTTAAGAAAAGTTACCCTAAATTGGTATCAGTGATAGACATTTTCACAAATTATTGCACAATTTTGAGCGGTTCACAATTTACTTTGCCATCCTCAGTCATGTCAATATATAAATAGCCCTTCCTTTATTTGGCTTGCAATCTAAATATGCAAATTTTCATAAGAAATCCTCCACATATATAGTTGTATAAGCACAATCAAATAAGCGCTCTGAAATTGAGTGCTTATTCAGTATATAATATGGCCATGACATGCATTGTGGGTTTTCATCAAAAATCATAAAATCTACCTGCTTTACAGCTATAGAAAATTGTTTTGTGTAACCTAGGGGTTAAATAAGTTATTTTATTTTTAATTTATTATAATAGATAAAACTTTGACAAATATGAAAAATATAACTTTTTTCATGACTGAGTCTAGTGTATTTTAATTAAAAAATTTCACAATTTTATTGGTTAAGTTGTTTTCATGATTCCATCATTGAAATTAACACTGTTATAAAGATTAATATACCTACATATTTGCATACAGTCACATTTATTTTCTTTTGAATAAATTTTAGTGGTGGAATTGATATAGGAAATGTTTGAGAATATTGCAATTGTTGCTTTTTAATAACTTAAGGTGGCTGCACAAATGTTTCAAGGATTATTTCTATAGGCCTTTAACCAGGAGGCACAAGTCATATGACCATGGCAGCCAGTCAGATCACACAGATATGAAAAGTGGGCAAATACATAACAACAGGAATGTGGCACAAATTAACAGGAGTGAATACACCCACCTTACAGACCAGTGAGGCCTATTTGAGGGCTTATTGGCCACAAATGGAGGTTTCGAGTGAGGACCACCTGACAGCAAATAGTGTGGCACTCATTCAAGTCTACCTAGCTAATCTAAAAGGCCCTCTAGTCACATGGGGCCATACCTTACATTATTCTCACTGGTTTAAATCCTTTACCCAGATACACTCACAGACATACCACAAAGTTTTAGGTGGCAATTTTAAACTAAAAGTAGCTTATATTATAATGTTTTATTCTCTCATATGACAAAAATCTAGGAAGAGGTTAAGTCAGAGATGATTAATTCAGATGTTCACCAGTGTCAGGGATAGATCAGCTGCTCTGTACTTCTTTTGGTACCCCTGTGGGTTTTTGCAAGCTGGCTTTCAGTACTGCACACATCAGCTCCAAGGTAGGAAGGAAAAGGAGGCGGGAAATTTCTTTCAAGCTCTCTTTGATTAATTCTCTGACTTCTCATTAAAGTAAATTGGGTTTGATGTCCAACTGTAAACTAATCTCTAATAAAAGAAAAAGGGATTTCCGTGGTTGATACAGGGACAAAAAGTCCTGGAGTTTGTGGTGGGCCACACCTTCTTTTAGAACATTCTCATCAATTCCCTCAGAAAACCAGGTTCTATTAGCAAGAAAACAGGAGGAAATCTCCTACACACACAATTGAAAGAGCTAACTAGTCTGTCCTCATAAGGCTATTTTATTTACAAGCATTTTCCTCCAAATTTCTTCAGTATTTTCCCTATTTTTTATACAAACTTTGCATCTCCCAGCAAATAGCTCTAAAAATCTCATTTATTCCCATGTCGAATAAGTAGGAATACCATATTTCTCACAAAATAAAGTAATTTGGCTTACTCTCTGAACCTCAAAGCACTGAGAAGTTCAGGAACAAATTTACTAATTATGTCAAACATATGGTCCAGATAGACAGCCCACAGCTGAACCAGAAGGTAGTCTCCAGAGTGATGAAGACCTATGCCAAGTCATAAGCAAAAACAAAGGGTACTTTGAAGCTCACTAAAGATCATCAGTAAGGCTCCTAATCATACTAGAACACCCAGAAATCTGAAACCAAATGCTCCAAGATGGTCTCCTCCATATCCAGAAAAAGCACCAATGGGAGTCTAGGGTTGAGCAAATCCTAAAAGATGTATCAAAACAAATTCAGAAAGAAAGATACCATAAAACAGCCGTTATTTTCCCCAAATCACCAGAACACTGAATATTCTGGGGCTGTATCTGTCCTTCCCAAATGCAAATCTAGGCTCTACTGAGGGAACAATTTTATTTTGATACTGAGAATTTAAATGCATTACCTAACTTGATATAATTTTCTTAGGTTGGGAAAGGAAAAGGTAAAGAAAAGGAAAGCTATAGATTCAGCATAATATCACAGAGCTTGCTCAAGACTGAGTTCAGATCCAAAAATTTGTTTTGTCAGGTATTGCAGAATATACAGCATTTTATATAATATTGAAATGAATGATATTGTGATTCCCTCGTATTTTTTCTCATTAGAAGAGTTGACAGTTTTAAGTATAATCCCGAGTCACCTCAAAAAAAGCCAAATTTGTGAATTTTCTTTTTAAACTTTAAAAAGTATACATATATAAAAATTACATTGTCCTTGCATTGTCAATACCCAGATAAAATATTTAATACTAATATGGTAGTTTTATCAGAAAATTCCACATTGTGAATGATTATTACATAGATCTATGGCATGTTGTAATTTTTCACTTCTACAGGAAGTAAAGGTCAAGTTTTAAAAAGTCAGTTTTAAGTCTTTCTAGAGCTTAAGATAAACAATATTGGAATTAAAAATATTAATATATTTCAATAAAACCATTTTATTTTGTAAAACATAATACTTTCCTATTTGCTATATTCTCACTTTTTTTTTCCTTCAACCTGAAATCATACTTAAGAAATTTGAAGATTGGCATTTATTATAGATCAAATTACATGTACTGACAAAATGGCAAGGAGGCACATGTATCACAGCCCAGAGTTAATGAGATTTATAAAAATAATATTCATAGTTAAGATGAAGAAGAGCTAATTCATAGAGTTAAGTGTCACTAAGACTAAGATTGAAGGAAGGCTGAAGGAATGGCACCAATCCAGGGAAAGTCCAAAAGGGTGATCCTATTGAAATGAGAACTTCTGGGTGAGAATTAGAGCCAGTTTCTCTGCAAGGATGTGTCCTTCAATGTGAAGAAAAATCTAGCACTAGGTATCACTCTGACTCGTGACATTTTTCAGGTGAGTTTAGTGGCAGATTTTTTTTTCCTTATAAAAATTCTCCCATTCTACCAGGTAATTCACAAATAAAAGATAATTCAAATGAGAGAAATCTCATTTGGGAGCAATTTTGTTAACTAAGAAAGTAAGAATCCATGTGGGTTACACAGATAGAGTTTTGTGTTTTTTTTTTGGAAAATTATGATTCTTCCTCCTCCTTAAAAAACTCTTAGTATCATTTGTTAGAATTAACATCTTATATGACATTTTTTACATGTCTAGTAAATTAATAGAGGTGTGAAACTATTAGAATAAGACATACGTGTGTGTATATATATACACACATTATCTTAATAAATATAACTATGAAAATAGACTCTGGTATAAAAAAAAATGTAGCCGTTGACAGTTTGGTAAAGGTGTAAACACACCAGCAAGGAGAGTCTCCATGTTGAAAAATAGAGGTTAACCTTTAAAAAAATATTCATTACTATTCAGTATCATATTAGGCACCATGGGCCTGAGAGAAGAGAATATACACAAAGTTTTATTGCACATGCCTTGCCACAATTGCATTTGCCTTGACTGAAAAAAAAATGTATACATATATAAATTTAAACAATTAAAGGTGATACATAATTAAATATAAAATAAATGGTTTAGATAATAATTACTATATGATGAAAATGTTTCTCAAGGGTAACTTACAGAATACTTCCTAGTTTTCCAAAACACTGAAAAAATTGTTTTGATTAAACACAATTATGAAATTTTTCCTCTCATATCTCATTCTTAAGGCTCATAATTCACATTAACATGCTACATTTCTCAATCTCAAATGTCATATATTAACCAAGTCTGTTTAATTTTAACAAAATATTTTCCAAATTAATTTGCTGATGCAACACTTACCATCTACACACATTTTGTGAAAATGCTTTAATTTCCTACACATTTTAGGAAATACTGCTAGAATTTGAGAAGAGAAAACTCTTTAGTTGTCTTGGTCAGGCATCATTGTGGAGATAAAACTTCAGCTGAGTCTTGAGGAGGCAAAGAATTTGTTTGTAGATGTTAGAGGCAAAGTTGGAGAATAGGCAGAGAGTGAAGAAACTTAACATTTCGATCTGGAGTTTCAAGGCTCAAATCATAAGGGGCTATTTTTTAAACCTATACTTAAATTCACTAGAGTGCAGAATATTGAAAACTAAGTAAAAGAATTGGGCATATAATCAAGACATATGCACTAGATGTAAACTAAGAATATAATCTAAGCTAAGAGTCAGGAGTCTTAGTTTATCTGACCTCTGATTAGTGCTGGGGTCTCCAGCTTCCAGGGGCTCCCACTAGGAGATTATATGTGGTTTGAGGATATACGTCTTAACCTTCCAGCCTAGTGCTCCTTCCTGCCCACCAAAGTCCAAGCTTCACCATCTCTTCCTGCCCTTTAACACTAACTGACGCCCTGTAACATGACAGATACTGTGATGATGGCTCCGTGCTCTCAGCAGATGGTTTGCATTCCCACTTCACAGACACTCTGTCAGAGACAGGATCCACTCTCCCAGCCCTGCAGCCAACATGGCTTCCATCAGCTGGTGTTTAAAAGAATTCGACTCCTCCTAGAGGGTGGAAAAACCCTGCAAAAAAAGTTTTAATGCAATTCTTGCCTTTATAGAGGCTGTAGAATAAATTGATTTCTGGGAGCACCCTGCTTACCCCATACCAGGATCAGACCTTTTATTAATAGTTTCAAAGTGTGGTTACATAAATACATGAGATGGGGGTCAAAATTTTCAGTTGCTTTTAACATTAAAGTGAAATTTTCCAGCTAAAAAAATACTTCTTCAGATGCAAGATGGCCTGTCAAGATTCCATTAGACAGATCATTTTCCTTACACTGTTGCCAGAAAAAATGGCGGATCAGAGAGCCATTATCAAAGGGGCAAGCTGACTTGTCATCACCTGGTGTGATGAAAACAGCTTTGTCTGAATCTTGTATCTGATCTGCCTAACATTTCTACATACACAAAATGTTTAACAGTTCAATTAATAACTGAAAGTTGCATTTGGATTTTCTCAAGACTGAATTTAATGAAGATAATTATCTCGTTTCTTCTAAAAATAATGCATGTTTCTATTTTATATTTTTGAGAAGTTTAAAAATATATATATTTATCCTTCTGGATCTGTTTCTGGAACAATCTATCTTAGCTAGGAATAACTCAAATCGTTTCACATTTGAGGGTATTTTTGAGGGGAAAGGTGTGGTATCATCTTTCATTTATAGACAATGTACTTGATGATAACCTCAGAAAAAAAGATAAATGCAACCTGTCCACTGCTGCTCATAGAAACAGTTCTTTGGTGTCTATGGTTCTGCATTATTAAGGCAAACCACAGATATTCGCAATTTCTGTGGTAACCCTTGGAAATTACTGTGACTAACTACATTTTTGCTCTTTATACTTCCTGAAAGAGCTGCTTTGAAGCTTATTGGTTTTCATGTGACGTATCGCTAACATCTCTTGAAGTTCTAACTTTTAATAACTGTTAATCTTTTTAACTCAGTCTCCTCTGTCATATATAGTAATTCATGTACAAACATAAATTCTCCTCACATTTCTGAGTGAATATTCAAAAAATGTTTCACTCATATCTCCTCACCTCATTTATTGCACCACCTTTGGGAGGCTTCCAAATTTAAATTAATTACAATTAATTTTGAGAACACTATGAATGTTCCAATATCTTCCAGGTACTTTGGAGAAAATTTTTAGAAAATTGGCCAGAAGACTGAGTTGCCATACTTGTTCTGCAACTCATGATAGAAACACCACATACCATTAATAACATGTCCATCACATTTCCTGGTGTGCTAGAGTGTGAGGTCTCTGTTTGTCGGGTACACTAGCTACAACAGGCTAATATTAGGTTGGCACATTTTGGCCTAACAAAGCTGTCAGCAGTTCTAGGCCACCCCCGAGATTTTTCCCCCTTTGGGCCCACAATCCCTTATTGGTTCTCTCCTGAATGTGTTTTTATCTTTTTCTGTATTGTATTTCCTCAGACTTTTATATTTGACTCCTTCTATTAGCACGTGATCCCTAGCATCTGGTCCATTGGACAAACAGAGCTTTTTCAATGAGGTATATGTTCTAATACTAATAATGAATCTGGGGCTTCTATTTGGAAGGTTTGATGGAATAATATAGACTCAGAAATCCAATATTGAGGCAGAGTAAGCAGAATACATCTCTTTTGTTTAAACATTTCTTATCTTCCCAGTGTATTTTCTTTATAAAGTCTGTCTGAAGAAAATGAAAGGGTAGGGGAAATTTTGGCAAGAGAAGCTAAAATGTTAGAGAAGTTAGTCATATAGCCTACTTCAAAATTAGAAATAAACGTGAGACGAGTCCTTTTCTATGTCTTTTACATACTTTAGGGCAGCAGTCCTCAACATTTTTGGCACCAGGTCTGGTTTCATGATAGACAATTTTTCCACGGACTTGGGGTGACGGGATGGTTTGGGGATGATTCAAGTGCAT
>CAUYRT010055639.1:0-15108 GCA_963574885.1 Lepilemur ruficaudatus | reverse complement strand
CAGTACCACCAAACAGAGAGACAGAGTCACTGAGGCTGCAATCAGCAAGAGGAGTTTATTACCAACTAACTCGAGTTAGGGTCCGTGTCTCAGAGCGCCAACACGCAGTGGCCTCTTCTTTGGACAAAGGACCCTGGGCAGCGTGGGAAGGGCGGTTTTATAGGGTCAGTTCAGGCAGTGAACAAAGAGCTGTCCACCCGTTGAATATGCATCTATCTAGTACAGCGATTGGTTCTATAGCTATCTCTCTCTGCACTCTTTCTCATGTTACCCTGCGGTTTCTGCAAGTGAGCCGTTATCACAGAAGCATAACTGAGCGGTTAGCAGGCAAGCAAGCTTTACAAGAATGCAGAAGTCTATTTTGCAATTGAGCTCTGTGAACAGTTTTGGTCTCTTACAAGTCCTCCACCGAAGCAACCATTTAGCTGTCAAAAACTGTCAATCATCTTTTTCAGAATTCTGGAATCTAATAACTTACAGCTACCAAGGCAATGCTTAATGAAAAAAGAGGCTGTTAAAATGTTGGCATTTAAGATAATCTGACTGCTGAAATAACAGAAAAGAGACTTTAGTGGCCACACACAAGAAGAAATGCAGTTTTTGCAAAAATTATTTTGAAAAGTCACTAAACAAATGGACAACTGTAGCCTTCAGCAGTCAGCAATACCAATCCCTGGGTGGGAGAAGTATCAGGTTTCCAGAGTTACCACATTATAATATTCAAAATGGCTAGTCTTCAACAAAAAATTACAAGGCACACAAAATAATAGGAAAGTATGGTCTATTCAAAGAAAAAAACTTGATAGAAACATCCCTGAGGCAGCCCAGTCATTGGACTTACTAAGCAAAGACTTTAAGTCAACTGTCTTAAATATGCTGAAAGAGTGAAAGGAAACCATGGACAGACAACTGAAGGAAACTGGGAAAATGATATCTGAATAAACAGGGACTATCAATAAAGGGACAAATTACAAAAAGAAATCAAATAAAAACTTAAGAGCTGAAAAGTATAATAGCTGAAATAAAATATTCACTGCAGGGTTTCAACAGCAGATTGAACAGGTAGTAGAATCAGTGAACTGGAAGATAGATCAATTGAAATTATCCAATGTGAGAAGCAGAAAGAAAAAAGAATGAAGAAAAGTGAGCAGAGTCTCAAAGATCTGTGGGACACCATCAAGTGTACCAACATATGCATGAGAATCCCAGAAGGAGAGGAGAGAAAGAGCAAAAAGAATGAAGAAATGATGGCTGGAAATTTACCAAATTTGATGAAAGGCATGGATATACACACACAAGAAACTCAACACACTCCAAGTAGGATAAACTCCAAGAGATGCACACTGAAACACATTATAATAGTGGCTACCATTTGTTGAGTAGTTATTACTACTACTGTCAATGCTACTGTTACTGTTACACACTCAGTGAAGATGTGTTGTTTTCCCACATCCTTCAGCTAGTCAATTAAGATCAGGGCTGACTCAGGCATTGTGGTTAAGAGGGAGAGCATAGTCTTTGGAGCAGGTCTGTATTCCTGCTGTGCCTTTTACTAGCTCTGTGATTGAAGCCAGTAACATAACTTCTCTGAGCCTCAATCTTCTTATCTTTGAAAACATAAATAAATACCCAGGCAATGTTCAGGGTAGTGCATTTTTTTGAGGATTAAATATAGGATTTCACACATGGCACATGTGGAAGCACCCAGCAGTGTTAGCCCATAGAAGGTCCTTAACTATGTGAGGGAATTGTGAGATGGGGATTCACTGGGGCAGAGATCTTTGGTGTGCTCAGGAGCCCAGAACAACATCTGGTGTGTAGCAGTGCTCCATACTTACTTGTTGACAAATGACCCTGAAGCCATAGGGGGTACCATTGTCTAGATCAGAAAGTGTTATCTGTATGGATTACATGGTAAAATTCCTTCTGTGTTTTTTCTGAAGAGAGAGGGTGGAAATGTTAACAAAAGCAGGAAATTTTGTAGTACAAAACCCAGGGTATTTCTTATGGTACTTTAATATCAACAGTAATGAAGCATAAGGTAAATGCTTACTAAATGGGCATCCATGGGCTTTTCCTTGTTCCATAAAATTGCTCAGACTTTTGGGAGAACCTCTTGTTGTGCCTCCCTCAGGCTGGTGTGGAATCAACCTATGGGGTGGCAACTCTGAAGAGGTTAGGAGCATGCCACTCTTCTGAGTTCTCAAATTAGATGGATAATCTTGGATGGGAAAATTGGTTGTTTAGTTCATTCTAGTTTTTTTTTTTTTTAATGCTAGGAAAAAAATCATAGCTGACCTAGCTCTGTGGCAGTTACTCAATTAAGCTGAACATATATAAATAAGCAGGCTGAGTATTTGCATAGGAGGCTTTCTTCAGTTACAACAGGGAGTGAGGAAGAATATCATCAGGGTGTTTTAAGGAGGAAAGGGAAGAACAGAGTCAGAACTCTGGGAAGGCACCCAATTTTAGGGATCAGAAAAGGATGTTGGCATCCTGGAATTTAGCATAATTATTAAAAGTAAACTTCGTTGTTTATTACTGGGAATATCAGGCTTTCTTTTGGTTTTCTATTGTATTATAAATACTATAAATACTTTGCCCATTTCTTTTATTTATTTATTTTTTTGAGACAGCGTCTCCCTCTGTTGCCCGGGCTAGAGTGCTGTGGTGTTAGCCTAGCTCACAGCAACCTCAGACTCCTGACTTTGCCCATTTCTTAGTGGAAATTACTATTAAGGGGAAAATGACCAGTTTGTATTTGAGGGAAATGAAAATTGAGATCATTTTATCCTTAGGTCTGGCCTTGAAAACATATACACACTCACCATTCCATTCATTTTTTGATATCCACATAAATGAATACAATTAGATAATATTCTTTATATTTTCACTTAGTCACTCATTAAAGACATATTTGAATTTAACACAGTCACTATTCTTGTTTGAAGTATAATTTATTTGGTATAACATAGAAAAAAGTGCCTTTATAGCATAATTTTCCTACCATTGGCTGCTCAAACATGGTACATTCCTATTCTCTTGCCCTTCAAAACCTACTGGTGTGGATAAAATGGGAAGCTGCCAGTAGCCTCAGGGCTATTTCTCCTTTCTCCTTTCCTATTGAGTCACATGAGTCTCAGAAATTATGTACACCTGAGTGGGTTTGGTCAGAATCTGAGATCATCTTGAAAGCAAGGAAGGATTCGACCCACAGAAACTTGGGGGGCGCAGAGGAATCATTGGGCAATAAACAAAAGTTTCAATTGGCTGTGGAATTGGCTATTAACATGTTAAGCTGATAGGCAGAACTGTAGGTTGCTATAGTTGGGCCAGGTCTAAATATTTACAGAAAGCATAATTTGTGTCCTGAAAGACCGGCTGAACACCTATGTGACCCAAGCCCACCAGTGAGTGCCCCCTGGTCTCTGTTCTAGTCTGAAGCAGTGGCCGTTGAGTTGCACGTTTGGGAATGTAGAGCCGTCATTCACACACATTTCCAAACACCGGCTTGGAACTGAATGTAGGAGGATGCCATGGAGGCAGAAACAATTGTTTCCCTCACTTCATTTTAGAAGAGAAATTTGCTGATGAGAAAAACAAGCAGGATAGAAATGGCATCTGTGACTGGGCTGTTGACGGCTCTGTGGGCCAAACTTCTGGTTGTGGTTAGGGTTGAGGCTGTGGTCGGCTTGGTTGTGGAAATCTTGGAGGTCGAGGTTGTGGAAATCTTGGAGGTCAAGGTTGTGGTTGTCCCTGGAAAATAACCAATGGCATCAGAATTTCTGCTGGGTGGTAGATGGGCGCTCAGAAAGGAGGTAGATGGGTTGCTAGAGCCAGATTCATGAACAAAACTCAGTAAATACTTCTTGAGTGCCAGGTGTGTGCAGGGGAGGGGGAATGCTAGAGGGTAGAGAGTGTTAAATAACAAAAATAAAGAAGAAACATTTTTTGCTCGTAAGGTCTGCACAGTCTTACAAGGTGAGGGGGAGACCTACTGAATGTACACAACTGCTGAATTTATTGTTGGGGTGGGTAGTCTTCCCTCAAATGTCTTTATGTCCTTAATATTATAGTAGGTTACTCAGTGCAAATAGGATCTAGAATGGCACGATTTTATTTTCTTCTTGCTAATTTCAAGGGCTTGTAAGAACTAGATACTATCCAGACCTAAGGACTGCTTTCCCTCCTTTAAAGGTAGTGTAAAGATGCCTTAACACATTGCCACACTAGAAAAAAATTTTTTTCCCTGGAGTCGTGGTGTTTTATTATGAAAATAGAATAAAAACTTCAAAAACAAAACGATCCTTTCTAATTTAATGAAAAATTTGTTATTTTTTATTGTTTTCTGCACGTGAGTTATATGCATCTCACGTGGCACTAGAATCAATTTTTACACTACATGCCACTTGAGTTGTATGTGGCTCACAACATACTTATTGAATTTGTTTCAGAGAATTGAGTCTTCATATGCTTCATGAGGCCCTGGGCTCAAAACTAGCGTGAGTTAAATACAACTGCCACGGCAGTTAATGTGTTAAAACCCTGACTCTTTCTGTGGTTTCTAAGGCACTGGTTATTTTTACATGCAGGATCCGGGTCACATGTTGGTTCTCTGAGGTTATCTTGCAGAGAAGCAGAAGCCAGGCCTGTAGTCCAGGGGGCTTGTCTGATCCTGGACAAACTGGAGCTTGGCAGGGATAAATCCAAGGGTCTGAGTGGACCCTACAGCAGTGTATAAGGAAGAGGAAGAAGGGAAACATCCAGTGATTTACTTAGACGTGTGTAGTCCTTTGTCTGCCTGGAGGAGGGTGCCTTCCAGTTCAGTGGCATTGTCTTATCTCATTAAGCACTTCCCCAGGATGGATGCTTCTCTGGCATCCCACCGAGCCAGAAAGTTGGCTCACATCCGCTTTCTTTTTTTCTTTTTTTCTGAGATGACAGAGTCTCACTCTGTTGCCTGGGCTAGAGTGCCGTGGTGTCAGCCTCGCTTACAGCAACCTCAAACTCCTGGGCTCAAGCGATCTTCCTGCCTCAGCCTCCCAAGTAGCTGGGACTACAAGCATGAGCCACCATGCCCGGCTAATTTTTTCTATATATATTTTTAGTTGTCCAGCTAATTTCTTTCAACTTTTTTAGTAGAGACAGGATCTCGCTCTTGCTCAGGCTGGTCTTGAACTCCTGAGCTCAAACGATCCACCCGCCTTGGCCTCCCGGAGTGCTAGGATTACATGAGTGAGCCACCGTGCCCAGCCTGCTTTCTTTTTTAAACTGGATTTTATTAACCTGGAGCTCAAGGGTCCTGACTAGAAACTACCCTTGTTTTTCCTCTTAGCATTTACATAATTATTCACCTCAAAAATGTCCTTGAGGAAGAAAATAACATCTCAGTCTTCTTACAGAGGGGAAGCCACCAAGGAAACATTTAAGACTTTCATATAATGGTTTCATTGGGCATAATCACTTTAAAATTTGTTGTTGAAAATAATTCTTCCTTTTGAACACATTTTGTAGTTTATGACTGGCAAGAAAATGGACATGATACTACATGTTTTTCAGTGTTTGGGGGCTCATAAAGAAGACCTGTTTTGGTCGAATGTTGTATTTAAAAACTTCTTGAAAAAAGATTATTTTTATAGTTTTGATATAAGTCCAAGAAAAGTGGGATAAAAGTATAAGATATGGACTAGGAGGCCTTGTTTTGCCATTTACTTTCTGTGTGGCCTTAGGCAAGTTACCTATTTTCCTGAACCTCATTTCTTGAATTAGTTTCAGCTCCTTAGAGGGAAGTAAGAGAAAAGGAAGGGGGCAGAGATGGAGAAGGAGGGCCGAGGAGCCTCAGGAAGGTGTGAAGTTGGAGGCTGCAGCCTGTGAAAAACCGGTGGAAATTCCTGGCGGTAGTGGCGGTGGCCAAAGGCCACTTTAAAAACCAAGGAACGAAGGAAATTATTGAGATTTCTATGATATCAACCTTCTTTGTGCAAATCACCATCCCCACCCTGATTTCCTTTAAAACTCTTTGGTTAAAGTCTACTATACCCATGAAAGCCTTGTGTGAGTGGGAATTCTTTGTGGAAACTGAGGAAGGTGTTAATTTTCCTATCAGTGTGTACGTGGTATTGAAGAGAAACAGCTCCTATAGAAGCAGGAATTTGGAGCCACAGGTGATCATGAGAATGTAAGGCCCCTAGGAATTTGCAGAAATCTTGGGGAGGGCTTATAGTCTCCACAGGGCATGGGGTAGGGGGTTGGGCAAATCTTAGGTAGGTCTCTAGGTGCTGGGAGACTCAACTGATATCTGGGTAACACGTGATACGAAGACCCTGTTTTCTAGGGCATCCACAAAATAACTTTCCAGTCTGATTGGGTTCATTGCCAGATATGCAGATGGGCTGCAGAGGAACTCACCGTTGCTGTTCAGTTTCAGAGAAGACAATGTGGCCCTGTTGTGGGGATGGACGGTGAAGGCTCTGTGGAGGGCAAACCAGTGAGAGAGAATGGTGAGAACCTTATGTGGAATTCACAAGTTCAGCTCACATTTCTGACTTCCTGGAGGATCCCAGCCTGTTAATTCCTTTTGCGCTCACTTTCTCTATGGCACAATTAGCATATCATTAAATATTGGTCTGTTTTATATTGTCTTGACTAAGATCTTCCATGACCTTGGCCTCCAGATGACCTCTCCCATTATCCCACCCCTGCCAACTTCACCACTCTGAACTCCCACAGGCTGGTACACACCTTAGGTCTTTGTTCAAGCCAGTCTCTCTGCCTATAAAACTTGTCGTGGTCACATCTGCCCATAAACTCAACGGCAACCTTTTCTATAAAGTCATTTCTCCCTGTTGTCATTAACCCAGACAGATCTCCATGAGGGAGCCGTGACCACCTACTGCTTTGACTTGCTATAAGCCTCTCTCCCCATGGGAGGACCAACTTCTTGAGGGCAGCTTCTGTTGTCAACAATGCCTGGAACATGGTAGGTGCTTAATGTTGGCTAAATGACCTGTACAGCTTGGTCTGTTGTTACGAGATCAGTGGATCCATTATTATACCAGTCCCTTGTTCATACATGCACCAAATAATTCATGAAAGGACACTACATGTCAATCACTACTGAGGGGACAGTAGCTGAGCAAGACAGGCCTGGTTTTCACCCTTGTGGCACTTACAGTTTCTTCAGAGGGCCAGATTTTAAATGAATGATCAACTAGCGAGTTAAGTAATTGATCACAGTTGTGATAAATGCGCTGATGAAGTAGAGGAGATTATGAGCGTGTATAAGAAGGAGCTCTTACTTGATCTGGGAGTTCAGGGAATGCTTTCTCGAGGAAGTGACGGTTAAGCCCAGTAATTGTTTCTGTATAGCCCTTGCCTCCCTAACCTCATTGTAAAGTCTTGTGGGCAGGGACCTCTTCACCATCCCTTTTGTGCCCTGCCCAGCACCGTACCCATCATTGTGGAGTTCCCTGCTTTCTGTGTCCCCCAGAATGCATGGGGGTCCTCTCCCCTTGAGCTAGCCTTGCTGATCAAGGCCGTATGTGCACATGTGAACAAGCAGAGAGGCCAGCGTGTAGCAGGCGTGTGTGTGGGGAGGGGTCTGGAGGACACATTGTCAGTGGAGTTGTGCTGTTTGTCTTGCAGCTTGTGGCTGTTTTGTGTGTTATCTGTTGTTGCATGGGGTGTGGAGCCTTTAATGAGGTGACATGGAAAGAAAGTCCTATCCCTAATAGCCCATGGCTGGCGTCTAAGCAACTGCTGTCATGGTGAGACTGGATTGTGGCAGCTCCCTTTGGATTCTACTCTTGTAGCTCACTCTGTGGGAGTAATAGTGCCTGCACCAAAGCCAGAGTGTGGCAGGAGGGGGAAGAACCGGTTGACAGCATCATCACCATCATCATCAGCTTCCACAAAGACTTGGCTGTTCACAGTCGACACAGCCTGATGGTCAGACCTGCCCTTTCAGTACAAAACGGCAGTTCTGAAAGCATGAGTGCCTCCCAACATTTGGTTCTTAAAGTAAACCCAGCAACAAATCCCTAGCTGAGAAAATGAACACGAAAGGAATTAAGAGGTTGGATCCTCTGGGAAGTCAGAAATGGGGAGAGAGAGGAGGGAGAGAGGAGGGAAGGAAGGAGGGAAGGAGGGAAGGAGGGAGAGACGGAGGGAGGAAGGAAGAGGAGGAATTTGCATTAAATTGTTGCAGGCTCCCAGGCTCTGTTCCCCTAGTGGAGGAGGCAGAGAGACTGTGAAAGGAGGAGATGGACAAGAGACCTCATCATTTCACTCCTGGGAAACGATGGAGCAGGCTGTAGAGAAGATATGAGATCTGGGATAAATGGGAGAAAAAAAATCAGAGAATTGGGGGAGAAATATTTCTAACAACCCTCCCACCCCTGCCTCCTCAAATTAAGCTCAGGTTAGTGACCTGACGTAAGATTTATAGTTTTATTAACTGATGTTTTCTTTGTGTGTTGAGATTGATAGTGTCTTTCTTTTGACTGACTTTTTTTTTAGGGAGGAGAAATGCTTTATGCTGACTTTTCTAGTTTCTTGGGAACTGCTTTAGAGTTCTAGCGACTTTATGTCAAAGGTCCTTGCTTATTAGCGCATGGATGGAAATTAATCGTGGGCTCCCTGATTCTTTCCTCAGATCAGAAAAGCACCACAGACAGCCTTATTAGCTGTTTATAGTTAAAGTATAATCTGGGCTCCCAGGTGGCCTCACCTGAGAACCTGTGTGTTAATTTTGTATGACACTAGGAAGCCGGTTTTATTACACAGTCATCACACTTTCCGTTAGCTAGCTGTTTCCAAAATGAATCTGTGCTTTCCGAGGTTATTCTCCAGTCCGAATATGGAGAATTTGAAACAAAAAGGGTGCTCAGTTACTTCTGTGTGTGTTGAACATAACTGGTGTGTGTGTGTGGTGTGCAGTGTGTGATGTACGGTGTGTCTGCAGTGTGTGTGGTGCAGGGTGTGTTGTGTATGCGTTGTGTGGTGTTTGTGTGGTGTGTGTGTGCAGCTCCTACAGATGAATGGGATGGCAGAGAACGTGGTGAGGCAGAAACAACATGCAACTGCCGAATTCTCCGTGTCACATCTGGATAGTATTTTCAGACCTCCAAGGTCACTGTAAAACTGCGTAAACCCAACATGACATTTTAAAAGCCCACAGAAAAGCAAGATAGGTTCTTACTGTAGTTCGACTTCAGTTATGTTCTCAGAATTAGGAGCCACCCACTCTGCCCTGAAGAGCATGTTTTGTACGTCTTTCATGTAATATAGGGAGCCGCCGTTGCATGGCTTGTCTGCTCCTTGCCAGAAGCCCACGGTGCTGTTGCTCTTGTCCACGGCTCGCAGGATCACGGAGCTGACGTCGTGGTTCACCGGAACCCAGACTAGGAGGAAAGGGTGAGGGAACAGTCAGCCACCTGTGCAGGGCGAGCCACGCTCGCTCAGGGGATGAGGGGAGTGGGACCAAAATGAAGTGTGAAGAAAGAAAATTACAAAGAGCGTGTATACATAGTATGGTCCCATTTTTGTAAAAGAAGTTGAAAGTCTGGAAGGAGATACATCAACATATTAACTGTGATGATTTCTTGGTAGTGGGATTACAGATGATTTTTACTTTGTTTCTAGTGCTTTTTTATGTGTTTTCCAAATTTCTACAGTAAAAGGTGGAGAAAAGAAAACCTCTCCTCTGGCTCTGGTTTTGCTGCATATAGGGGTGAGATCCTGGGAGTGAATCTCTTTCCCTCTCTTCCGATGAGGGGGAAAGCCTGCTGGGCCTCTTCTCAGGGGGCATGTGGGGACAGGTTTATGCCTGTGAATGGTCAGGTGGGCCAGGTGAGAGCAAAGCCCATTCTGTGGCCCCACAAATGCTGATCCTCTTGGTGTGTGTTGTTGGGTTTGGGAAGGGGTGCCTGTGAGCCATGGGGCGGATCCTGGTACCTGTTGAGGAGCCCCTTAGGGTTCTGCTCCACTCAGGCACGCAGGGCCCCATCCTAGTATGCACTCTCAGGGGCCCTTGCAGACACTTGATAATTTCAGCCTTCTCAGATGTAATTGGGAGGGTATTTAAAGAGAATATTTCAGTCTTTCCATTTCTGCCCTCAGAAGATCCCTTGTGAGTGAATTCCCCAATGCTAGGGTGGTGTTCTCTCCAGGGCCTTCTCAGCCACCTGAATTGCTTCAAGCCTTCTTCACAAAGCAAAGAAAGTTGATCAGGTGGCACAGAAAGGGCCAGACAGTCCTGGATCTGAATTTTGACCCTAACACTTAGGAGCAGGTCATTTCAACTCCGAGCTCTGGTTTCGTTAGTGTTCGCCACTCGCTCCACAAATATTTCTTCTTCTTTTTCTTTTTGAGACAGAGTCTCACTCTGTTGCCCAGGCTAGAATGAGTACCGTGGCGTCAGCCTAGCTCACAGCAACCACAAACTCCTGGGCTCAAGGATCCTTCTGCCTCAGCCTCCCGAGTAGCTGGGACTACAGGCATGCACCACCATGTCCAGCTAATTTTTTTCGGTATATTTTTAGTTGGCCAATTAATCTCTTCCTATTTTTTTAGTAGGGACCGGGTCGTGCTCTTGCTCAGGCTGGTTTTGAACTCCTGACCTTGCGCAATCCGCCCGCCTCGGCCTCCCAGAGTGCTAGGATTACAGGCGTGAGCCACCGCGCCCGGCCCACAAATATTTCTTGAATGCCCACATTGCACCTGGCCTGGTTCTAGGTCTGCAGATAATGACGTTATCCCTCATTATCTGAGATCATGATGCCTATTTTGAAAGGTTCTGGAAGGATTAAAGAGAAGAATGTGAAGACTCTCATTGATGGTGGGTACTGGCCAAATTGCAACTGTTATTCTATGACTTCTAGCACACCACATTTCTCCGTTCTCTGTTCTAATTGTTAGTTGTGCCAGTCAGCATTGGCTGACACAGACCAACAGGCCCTGGCTTGCTCAGTGAGCACCTGACATCTGTCCTAGATCTGTGGGCCAGATGTGGTGGAAGGTGAAGTATGATGGTGTCATCAGACAGTCATCAGTCTGTCACTCTGCATGAATGTGCCCTTGCTCTGTCCTTTCTTCTGCTTTCTCCCTTCCACGCTGGTGCAAGTCCTTTCTTCCCTCCTGGGAACCTGCATTATCTGGTTTCTGGTTGGGCTCTTCTCCCTTCAGGTGGCCTTGCAACATGCCATGGCCAGACTAGACTTCCTCCCACAACACATCCATCAGAACATACTCCTGGCCAAACCTTCAAAGCATCCTTCCTTCCAAAGCATCTTAACATTTCTGCTCTTCTAGTTCTGCCTCTGGTCTGTTGATGACATTCCCAGCACGTGACTTTTAGTTCCTGACAAACCTAGCCTCACCCTGCTGTTTGTATTCCCACTCCAGGGGCAGCCGGGCTTCCTCCTGTTCTGCAAATGCATCTGGCCCACACTTGCCCCTGGTCTGGAATCCTTCCTTCCCTCTCGTCATGCATACCATCCCCACTTCCACTCCAAGATCCTGTTTATCTCCCACCTCTAGACGAATTTAGCCCTCTTTTCCTTTCATTCCTGAAACACTGATGATTTTTACTGTAGAGTTGAGCACTTAATTATATTCTGACCTGTGCTATACTCTGTGGTTTCATCTGTGTCAGCATTTAGGCAGCCCAGTGTCCAGCACTAAATAACTACTCAGATCGATTTAAAAAGTCATGCATCCGATGTTGTACGGTGCCCTTAAAGCTGAAGGTTCAGGAAGAAAGGCAGGCAAATTATGTCCCGGTTGCCCAGAGAAGTAAAAAAAGAAAATGGAGGCAGATGCTTGCCCAGCACAGTCTTGATGTAAGTGTCACTATATTAAGGGTTTCTTTCACTGATACTAAAAAGCCCCGGGCAACCTATTTGAAGATATTGCTTGAGCTGCAGTTGTCTCCTGGGACCTGCCAAGCCATTTATACATGGTTTACCAATGTCGACATAACCCTAAAGTTTAAAAGAATTGGCACACCAAGATGAGGAAAAGCTGTTGGCTTGGGTGGGTATGTACTCAGAGTTCCCAGAAGTCCCGAGTTCTGGCAAGGATACTCTGCAAGGCAGTCATGGAGCCTGCTGTGTAACTGTAGGTGTGGAATTTGACACTTCACAGCTCCATGGGATTTTGATCCTCAATTTAAATCATACGTATAGTAAGTCATTTTGCCACAGAGCTTTTGCAGCACATTTCTGTACTAAGATGGAATCTGATGAAGTTTGGGGGTGCACGGCATGCACAGGCATTCAAGGACCCTTAGTTCTTTTCCTCCTTCCCCTTCCCCTGGCTCCACCTAATGCCTCTGTAACTGCTGAGATTGCCCCTCCTTTTCCTATCTCCGCACTTTCAGAAGGCTCCGGTGTCTCCCCCAGCATCTTGATGTGACTGATTTCTCTGAGATCAGACGAGCTCAGGCACATTCAGGGTGGAGGGAGTGGCCATAGACTGATTTCTCTTTCTTCCATTGCAATAGCAAAAATTTTCACCTCAAGACATGTGGTCTTGCATCAGGGGCTTGTAATCTCTTTTACCTCTGACCCCACCAGATCCTTCCCAGGTCACACAGGTGTCTACTGGGTGCTCATCTCGAATTACGAGATTATCCTCCCTGCCCTGTCAAGACAATATCCACTGGCTGAGGGAGTGGGACTTATTTAGCTTTGTCACAACTGAAGCACTTAGTGGCCATCTCCGTAAAAAGGCAGAACAAAAGACAAGCCACGATGAGTGTGTGAAGGCATGCTGTGGCTGTCCACCCGCTGAAGTCTGGAATCTAGACCACGAGTGTGGATTTCACCCTGCTGGTCTCTGCAAGATTTGGTTAGACTTTCAAGAGAGGCAGGATAACACAGTTGATGGGAAGGGAGGCTCTGAAGCTGGGCAGTCTCTCTGGACGAAACTGGACACATTTTGGCTGTGTTATTTAGATTCAAATCTAGCTACATTACTTATTAGTGACCCTGCATACATTTTTAACTTCTTTATGCCTCAGTTCTCATCTGTAAAATGGGAACAATAATAGCATTTTCCCCTAAAACATACCCAGCACATAGAAGCGTCAGCTCTCCTTACTATAATGGAGAAGATGTGTAGTGTAGGGTCTCTGAAGCTAGGATGCTGGTTCATCTCCCAGCTCCACCTTTAAATAGCTCTGTGACCTGAGTAAATCACTTAGCATCTCTGCCTCTGTTTTCTCATTTACAAAATGGGAATGATAATGGTAAGAATAGGTCATTATTACAAGTAAAGCACCATATTTAATGTTGTTATTATGAAACTCATTAGAAAGCATATTCTTTGTCTTGTAGGTTTGGCTGATCCAAAAAAGAGTATTTATAAAAATACTTACTAGACACCTCCAAGAAAAGCACTGGGTTAAGAATGAAGAGACTAAGATTGAGAGCTGGTTCTGCCACTTACTAGCAGTGAAACCCTGAAAAGGTCATTTGACTTCTCTTGGCTTCAGGCTCCTCACATAGAAAGTGGGATAGTAATACTGTCCCTGTGTGGCTCACTAGATTTCTCACCCAGGGACTAAATGCAGACAGTACCCCCTCGAGTTGTGCAGTATACAAGCAGCCACCGTGGCATTGTTCTGTCGAACGGATGTGAAAAGATGACACACTTGGTGCTTTGGCCGAGGCTCAGTTAACCTGGGTGTTGGGACTTTATGAGGCCTGTGGCTCAGGTTCACGGGGGACATGCAGAAACAGTCCCCCCATCTACTCTCTCACATAGTCTTACTCATTTTCTTTCTTCCCCATCTCACATCTGTTTTAAAAAGCATGTTTTGTGTAATCGAGCATAGGGGTACAGGGGTATGTTCTGATATTCTGGTTAACTCCTCTCAGAGAACAAAGGACAGCAGAGAGAACGGTGGCTTCTACTCACTTGTGTAGACTCTGTTGCTTGCATAGATGTCTGAATTGGTCCTGATGCCTGGGCTGGTGGTGGTGAAGACCTCATCAAAGACCACACAGCTGTCACTGTAATTTGCAGAGGTGGCCACAGAAAACTGCAGTCCAAGGCACAGAAGCAGTCCCAGTGGCAGCAGCATGGAATGGAGGCCTGCCATGGTCCTGATCTGTTGGGAAAGTGCCGCGCCTGGAACTGGGTAGGACTGATAACTCACCTCCTGTTTATATGCCGGAGCTTCTGGGTGAGGTCATACATGCAAATCTTCCGCCCCTCCTGAAAATACACTGGCTTCTGAAATTTGGCTCAAGGTATCACCAGGCATGAATCACCAGTCACCATTATCTGTCACCCATGATCTTTTACTAATTCCAGTTTTGCTCAAGAAGGGGAATGTACTCATTATGGTTTTATTTTGCGTCTCATTCATCTCAGCATCTGTTATTGAGAAGGGGTAAATGCCAGCAAAATGGAATTCAGAGTTGTGTAATCATCATATGCCTCGTCCGTCTAGAAGCACTGTTCTTCTTCCTACAGGGAACTCAGGCATAAAACCCTCTTTTCTTGGAATATTACATATCTTCTATTATCCCTCCTTAATTGAATAAGTCTCCAATCCCCAGTTCACTTCATGACTAGCATAGAACTAGAAAGACTGTGTTTCTGGATTTATATTTATTTCTTTGGAAAGAAACAGCTTAGGTTTACCTTGCTCCTGACATTTTCCTCCATAGCACCATAGAGCAAGGAAACTACTAAAAAAAAAATCCGAAAATAGGTTTTTTCATATTCTCTTATCTGAATGTTATGATTTACTCACTGAAAGAGAAAAGGAAAAAAGTATGCTGCCTTGTGAATAGAAAGAAAACAAAAAAGTGTAGAATAGAATCGAGGTAATATTTTTAAATGTTTTTTTAAGAGAAGCACTTATAGAATGGTGGAGTAAAGACCTCTGAAAAATCTACTCCTTTGTAAAAGTAATGAAAACACTAGCAAAAATGGTGGAAATCAACTTTTTCAGGCTGCGCATGGTGGCTCATGCCTGTAATCCCAGCACTTTGGGAGGCTGAGGCAGGAGGATCACTTGAGCCCAGAAGTTTGAGATCAGCCTGGGCAACATAATAAGATCCTGTTTCTATAAAAAATAAAAAAATTAACTGGGTG
>CAUYRT010055638.1:0-32354 GCA_963574885.1 Lepilemur ruficaudatus | reverse complement strand
TTTGCCTAGTTTTGATATCAGGGTAATATTAGCCTCATAGAATGGTTTGGGAAGTGCTTCCTCCTTTTTTCTTTAAATTTCTTAAATACAATAATTGTTCCTGCCTCTTATATCTTGCTGGGTAACCTCCTTTCATTCTGTTTATAAATTATAGCACATCTAAACTTCCTCATTAGTCAGTACTTAGGAGGAGAGTACCTACGTGATTTGAACCAATTTATTCTCATCACTAAACTGTATTTATAATGCTCCCACATGATTTAAACCAATTTAGTTTCCCATGAGAGAAGTCAGGTGGCAGATAGAGATGATGTGTGTTGCAGATGTGCAGCTGTTAAGCACAGGGAGGGAAGAGATGCCTGGAGGATACATAATCTCCAAGGAGCAGAGAGCTAGGTTCTTAGTGCAGAATGAAGACTCAGATCACTGTGGTGGTGATGATGATATTGTAGTCTAGGATGCTAGGAAAGGAGTCTTTACATCTAGTCTTCCAAATCCTGCTTCTTTTGTTTTCTCCTTCCCACCAGAGATTTTTCCTACCTCCCTAATTCTTTCCTTCCTTCTCCCCTTCTATCCCTTCCTTCCTTCCTTCTACAATAGCTGGAGATGAACTCAGCAGAGAAAACCCACTGATGCCTTAAAAATAATATGAGAAAGTTGGTAACTACTGTTAGAATACGTATTTTTTTTTCAGTCTAACTCATATTTCAGACTTACTATGGTGAAAAAATTGGAGCAACAGCAACAAAGCAACAACACAATAACCTGTCTTATTCTGAATGAATCATCATCTTCTCACTCCCTTTGTAACACTACACTTTACTGAAATACTTTATTTTAAATACTATAAAATTATAATTTTTAATTCCTAAATGTTTGATGCACATAAATGTTTCTTTTTTAAAACAATCAAGTTGAATAAGTATTTACTCAGTTCTAGTATGTTTTGGGGTTTGAGGGATTAGATAGGGAGGGAGGTACAGATACTTTCTGTTTTGAGGAGTTTCCAGTCTCATTGAGAGAAGGCATATTTAAAAGAAATACTTCAATAAGAACTCAAAATATTTTAGAATCACTTTAATGTACAGAAACATTTGTTGTTTTACCTACTATGTTCAAGATATTGCATATAATTCAGAGGTGAAACTATTAATATAAGGGCTCAGGGAAATGTATATATGGGAAAATTGGCATGATGGAAATGATTCTATAACTCAGAGAGGTTATAGAAGATATGAATTGATAATAAAGTGGGAGACATTAATGATGAGTTTAACCTGAAGATTAATAAACAATGGTTTTCACTTCTATTTCAAACAAACCAGCCAATTTTTAAAATTTAAACCAATTTTCCTTACTCTCCTTTAATTATAAGTATTTAAATTCAAATTCTAATCATGCTTTTTTTCTCTTTTTCTCTGATGGGTCACTGTAAAATATATCTTACTTTCAGTCAATTTCATATGCTTGTAAGTAACCCATATGCACTTTTGAATATTCAAACCTTCATGTTTTTCATTGGTCCATGGTATAAAGGAAACATATATTCACATGGTGTTTTCCATTTAAAGTTTTGAAATAAATTGTCCTTGGAGCTCTCTAAGAAGCGTGTTTTTGGCATTATTTCGACCCATGACTAGAGGTCTAGTAAGCACATTCACAAATATCCAGAGAATTTAAGCAAAACTTCCTAATACCCAATTTTTGTGCATGCATTTAATTGAGAAAAAGACGCATCTTGTTTTGAGTTTTGCAACTTAATTTTCCTTTCTCCAGATCTATTCTGTCAATGGAGAGAGATGGTTCAGAAGGAAAGAAGTGGCTAACATGTGACTTACAAGCATTCTTAATTTGAGCACAAAGATAAGCATAATGTGTAAAAACCTTTTCAGATAGAAACTTGACTATTTTCTTGAATATTAAAAGAAAAAAACTACGTGTGACAGTTTATTGGTTTAGGCACATTAGTACCTGTAAGGGAAGAGGACCTGTTTGTTCGCTCATTCTTTCATTCAATATGTATTTATTGAGTTTATACTTTTATAGGCATTCGGGACACTGCAATGATCAAGACACAGGAAGCTCCTGTCCTCATGGGGTTTACATTCTAGTAAGAAAGACAAACAATAATTAAGACAAATAAGTACAATATATAATATGTTATGTATTGATGAATTAGAAACTTAAGCAGAAAAGGGGGACTAGAAGTGTCCAGGTTGGGGTAGGAGATTTTAGATAGGATAGCCAAGAAGGACTTCACCATGAAGATCACTTTTGGAAGATAGCTTGCAAAAACAGAAGAAGTTGGCTGTGATGCCTTTGGGAGAAGCATGTTCTAGGTAGGGGAAACCTCCAGTGCACAGGCACTGAGGCAGAAATCTGCCTGATGTGTTCAAGGAGTAGCTCAAGGCCGGTGTGACTGAAGTGGACTGAAAGAACGGAGGATTGATAGGAGATGAGCTCAGAGAGATAATGGTGAGGGACAGTGGGAGCCTTGTACGTCACAGTGATAACTTTGGCTTTCACACTGAGTAAGATGGAAGGCCACTAGACAAGGTCACCTTGGTCATCAAAATGAGAATAGGAGGCAGAGGTACAAGTGAAGAAGGATCAGTGCCAGTTAGGAGGCTTTTGCAATAATCTGGGCAATATAGACGTGTTATCTAAAGCTATGTCTCTGGTCATTTACAGCAGAGGCAGGTGAACTGCAGCCTATGGGCCAAAATCAGCTTGCTACCCATTTTGGAAATAAATTTTATTGAAACACAGTCACATTCATTCATTTACATATTGCCTATAGCTGTTTGTTCCCCTACAATAGCAGAATTGAATAGTTGTGACAGAGACCATACAACTAGCAAAGTTCAAAATATTTCGTATCTGGCCCTTTACAGGAATTAGAATCTCCTAGAAGGAGGATTATGACAGAGAAGCTACCTCCTGGATATGCCAAAGAGCACAAGCACGAACCATCCTTCCTCTCCATTACAATTGTGTATAAATTTTGCAGAAGGTAGAGAATTATTTCTGGGTTCTAGTGAATGGAACAGTAGGAAAATAAGATTAGATTTTCAATAAAAGATATTGCAAATCATTCATTTATTCACTCAAGAAATATTCTTTGAAAACAGCAATCAAAATGTAACATACTGGAGAGATATCAAATAAATAAACCCATAGGTAAAAATATAATTACAAAAGCGCTAGGTGCTATGAAGGAAAATGTTTAATGGAGAGAACAACAAGGGGCATAATTTATGTCAGGAGAGGAAAATGGAAATGCCATTTGAGTTGACACCTGAAGTGGGGAGAACAAGGGGAAGGAGCTTTTCACATAGAAGGGGCAGGATATATAAAGGTGGTAAAGTAGACAGAGAACTAGAAGAACTAGGCTAAAGATGCGGTCATCATCATCACACACACACACACACACACACACTCTTCACACATGTACACATACATGAATGGCTGGACGTTTGACAGCAATGAGGAGAGAGTTATGAAATGTGGTTGGAGATAAAGAGTTGTTTGAGAAATACTAGGCTTTGTAGATCATGTGAAGGAGTTTTGAGTTTTGAGTAAGTCAAGGTTCTTGAAGGGTATAAGGTAAAAATATCAGGATAAGTTTTCCTTTTTAGATAGCACTCTGGCTGCAGTGAAGAATATGGATTTAAAGGGGCCACTAGCTAAAGTCCAGGGCCCAGTCAGGAGCTGTTTTGCAGTGGCTTAGGAGAGAGATGATGATGGTGGCTTAGACTCAGTGTCTATAGTTTAATGCCACAAACATTTATTGTATCTTTACTATGCACTAAATCTTACTCTTGGTTCTATGTTGAGGGGGGACAAACATAGGGTGAGAGACTGCCTCTGCTTTCAACAAACCTATAGCTCTGAAGAGTAAGAAAAGTATACAAATACTTGCTATATGCAGCCCACTGTGATAAATTATAAATTCTATATGACTACTTGAAAGATGAGTACTACTGGCACACAAAGGAAGAAAAATTTCTATTAGCTTGATTGGTAAGGGAATTTGATCATCACTGTAGCCCCAGTGAGCACAATACCCCAATCCCTCACATGCAGTAGAGGCTTGGGAAATAGCCTCTGTCCGGATTGTGAGAATGTCCCGGATTGTGTCACCAGACTCTTAACTGTTTCCAACCACAGTAATTTCAATAACTGGATGTCCCAATCTCAGCTCCTTTCTACACAGCTCTCTTTCTAGCAGTCATCCTACTGTTGCCACAAGCCCTCCCAGTGCTGTGACCAGACCCCCTGCCAGGGCAACCATACCGCTCCCTGGGATAGCAGCTTGCTCACCTCTGTCCCCTCTACAGCCAGTGGCTGGTTGTCTGCTCGGCCCCTGTGGGCCTATCCATTTTCCTCCTATCTGTCCATCTGTGCCTGGCCTCACAGTGTGAAAGGAAGCCAAGAATAAGGAATGAATATTCCAAACAAAGTTGAAATAGTTTACAGAAGTCCAGGATCTTACAAATTTGCTCTGTATTGTGGCCAAGACTTACTCAATTCATATGACAGTTGAGAGTCCATATGAGAGTTGCAGAGTCCCAGCCATTCCAAGAGTTCCTTGCACGCACGAAAAGTTTAATAATTATTAGTTGAATCAAAAAAATAAAAAAGCAAGCTGTGATGAAGCTTTGGCTAGGCCAGTTCACAGCTGTTATCCTACACAGTGAAGACTATTCAAGGATGTTTTCCTGTTGCTTGTGAAGAGCCTGCCAAGCCTCATTCTTTCCCTTGTCCTCCAAGCTGGAATTACTTCTACTCGTAGCATCAGTCTCACCCAGCATGAGCCATATTACAAACCTTACTCGCATCAAGAGACAGAGTCTGGAATTAGGCCAGGAGCCATATACTCTGGTTCTTTGGGGAGGAGAGAGGATGGAGTACTGATTACAGCCAAGTGTTTGGAGCCTAGATACTCTCATTTTCTCTCTTTGTGCTGCCAAATTCAGACTGAATGACTTTGGGCAAATTTCTTAACTTCCCTAAATCCTAATTTCTTCATTTCTTACAGAAGGAAGACAACAAGATATTCCACATGGGATAACGCCATTAGTGTAATTCTTGAAATGATATCAGCATTAGATTAAGCAGAGCTACAGTGAAATCCTTGTGTTAACATTTCTTTATTGTACAGATCTTGGATATAAGGAGATTGGCAGTTTCTCATAGAAAGCTCACTCCTGTGATTTCACTAACTGTACAATAGTGTGACCTTGCCATTCTTGGACCCCATTTATAGAGTTATTTGGGGTTTACTGCATTATTATTATTTGTTGAGCTATAACATTATTACTCATGTATAAACTGGATATTATATTAACCATAAATCCGTCTAGAAAAGAGACAGACAATTTCAACTCTGACATGTGTTTCCTCTCATCTTTGTTTTTCGAAGCACAAGCACTTTAAATGGCATACATTAGCATAACGACTGTGTTTTGTTCTTTCACATAGAACACCCTTTGAAACAAACATGCCTTCAAATCTTGGATGCAGTTACAGGTCTCTAGTGGCCAAGTAAAATTAGTGGGAAGGGATTTGGGAAATGACTGTACCTTGGAATTGAGAAAACTCTTCTCATTAGAAGACTGTTTGTCTCCTCATGGGACCAGTAACATTTTCTAAGATTCTGCCAGCCAAATGGTCTCAGTGTTATTGTACATCAGTCCAGGTTCCCAGAAGCACAACCACGGGGAAGAATTTTGTTAATGATTATAATAATGATGGGAGACTTCTGGTTTTGGACGAGATGAAGACTCATTTCATCCTCTATCTCCCACTAAGGATAATTATAGAATAAAACCCCTGAACATAATAACACAACAAACACAAGAAAACTCTGAAAGGAGGAATGAAAAGAATAGGTATACTAACAAGGGACCTTGGGATTTTAACAACATAGGGTGAGTTTCCTATGTTTTCTTTTTCCTCCCACACACCCCAGGCTTGGTGCTAGAGAAGCCTCTGGCATGGAAATGCCAAAAGGCACAGCCCCAAAAGTCCCTTGAAAAATCTGCTCTCCATAGTCAAAGGACCAGAAAATGGCTGATCCATCAGGATGGCAATCATTTTGACAGTACTCATCCTACTATAGCCAAATACCGTGAAAAATACCATGTCTATCCCGACCCCCTGTGATGTTGTCAGAGACTGAGTGGGGAACCCGGACTTCCAATTCCACCTGGGAGTAGCATACGGCAAGGTCGCTTTCAGAAGCCCCTGCAGCCAGAGTGGTGTCGGTAGACTGTGGGGGAAACCTGGACTCCCCTACTCCCACCTCAAGCTGTGTTTCTTCTCTACCTATTAGAGAAGATGGGAGAATTTGGGAAAGGAGGAAGCTAGAGAAGGGTTTCTTTAAACCTTTATGTGGGCAGATGTTTAGTAACCCATACATGAAACTGATTAGAATTAGCACTATAAATGGTTTGAATCAGAGCTACAGCATAGAATACTGCTCAGGGTTTGGATTGGCCTCTGAGTATCCCACGAACAAAGCAGACCAGAATAGTACTCAAAGGCTGTGAAAACCAAGTCGTCATTGGAACCACAGCCCACAAAAGTGGGCCAGAATCTGCAGGATGAGTCTAAAGAGGGACTCTGTTAAAAGAAAATTAGAATCCAGAGTCTTACAACATGGTGCTCCAAATGTCCTGTCACTATTATTGGAGTGAGCACTAGACACTCCAGTGGCTATCAATCAATTCTCAGTCTGCCCCTTATTCTCCAGCTCTTGCCCACGAATTGGGGTTTTTGTCTTCTTTTTCTTGCCTAGAACTCAGAGTTCTGATTCCAAACAAAGCCTCTTAGACATTGACTAACGATTCCAGGACAGAGAGCTGATTCTGCTCCATTCAGCCTCAACAATGAATGGACTCTAGTGAATGGATCAGGTGATATAAATATGGCATTGCCCCATTTTGGAGGGAGCTTTTAAACATAATAAACAAAGGAGCATAAGAGCTAGGTCAGTTTCCCTGATACCACTCTTTGCCTACCCAATCTGGGCTAGAATTACATCATTTCTCCAGTAACCTATGCTGTTGAGAACTCCTCATGGTTTCTACCAATACTCTCTTAAGGAAATCTTATGGTTTCCATAAGAAGTGACACATTTAACTCACCAGATCTTGCGGTCATATCTAATAATGCCAAGACTCTATAAATCCAGCCACTTGGGACTCACATCTTTCCTGCTAACTGCAATTATGAAATACCCATTTTAATAAAATTCTTCCTTAAGAGTGAATGTAAAACTGTAGGTGGCTAATGATCCGTTTGAGATTACAGTATGTGAATAATGAGATAAATAATAATAGTGATGGAAATAGAGAAGACATAACGTTTCCTTCATTTTAAAAACCTCTTTCTCAGTATTACTGCATAAATTAAATGTCAAACTACCTAGCAGGGTGCCTGGTATACACTGGGTACTAATATCTATTTACTGAAATTAAAACCACAAATTATGCTTTGAATGATTTGTTCACACTAATGTATAGTCTTGCTACTTTAATCAGGATGGTCAAAAAAATCTAGAAGTGAACTATAATCCTGAAATAAAAATTATTGTAGCTTGAGGCACTTTAAATACCAGAGAAAATACACATAGACACCTAGAGACTACAGATTCTGCAAAGTCATGCCAGTTCTATAATCTTGGGGAAATATTTACTTAGATATTTTGTTTACATGATGTGAAGTAGATTAGTAATAAGTAGCAAAATGCTTAACTAATGGGGAGATTGAAGGGATTAACTCACATACTATTGTAAACCACTAAGAATACAATGCACATTTTCTTCATACATTTATATTAAAGACAAGAATTATATGCTTAAAACATTATTAATGTTGAATAAAGCTTTAAAGTTTTTAACATTTTCTAGTACTAAGATGTAGTACTTCCTTTGGTTTAGATGTCAGGGTTTTAAAACTAAGAAAATAATTTCTATAAGCAATATGACAAATATTTTTGCTACCCTTGATTGTCTGATGATGATTTATTAGCTTATAGTTCAAACTCTATTACTATGCTATTTTCACTATTTATTATTTCATCTCTGGACTCCTTGAAGCAAGTCAGTAATATTCCACTTTTTTTCACAAATGAATAAACAAGCAGTAACAATGAGCTGATTGGGCCAAAGGTTAACAGTGGAAACGCAGATGAGCAACTGGACTCTGTAAAGCTTACCCCTGCTAGGCTAGTGTCTGCTGCCTTGCAGCACTGGCAGACCTTGTACATGTATCACATCAGAATAAAAAATAGACACTGTTCCCAGAATATAAGGAGTGAGCCATCTCTCAACATGGGCGGCATGGCTACTACAATGGGAAGGTCTGGGTCAGTAGCCTCCCTGACTAGGCAAAATTGTTCTACCTTCTTCTGGCCATATGAGAATGACCTTCAAGTTCTACATCTAGAATTTTACACTGAATAGTTTGTAAGATCTCACTTAGTATTAAATTCTCTGATGTAGCACCGGAAAATAACAGCTTCCTTTGTTTTGAGGATCTCTTCCTTTTGAGTAGAGGGACCTATTAAGATCTTGACGGTGTAGCTAGAAGAGGAGCTAAAAGGTCAGGGTGAGGTCAAGTGAATTGCACGAATGTAGATGGGTACCCACTGCATAGGCGTGGATACATACAGACAGACAGACAGACAGACACACACAGACACACAGACATATACGGATTTCAAATTTTAGTCAGGCAACTAAACCTTGGTTGGGAGGCAGAGATATATATTCCTGTTTGTTTAAAGGAGCTGTTTTGTCATGTTAGTGAGGTTTTTATTTATTTTTCAGCTACCTCTTTATCTTTCCATCTTTTTGGGTAGAAACTAGGTCCTGGAAGCTGAACAGAACAAAGGAAACTGAACAGCACCTGGCTGATCCCAAACATTTGTGACCTATTTTTCTTTAGGATAGGCTGTTACATGATCACCTCAGACAACAACAACAAACAAACAAAAAGAGGCAAGGGACTCTGGCATCAATTGGTTTAGAAAAAACTGGGTTTGTCAGTGACAAGCTCATTCTGCCACACCTACAATCACTTTGCAGACTTCAGCGGGAGAGGAATGAGGCAGCCAGTTTCTCCTCCTCCCGCTATACCTTCCACACTGTCCGCCAACCGCAGGTAGAACTCAGGCATCTCCATTGCATTTTTTTCTTTCTTCATTAGTCTGATTTCCCTCTGCAATCCATTTCATACTTCTGTCTCTTCCTGGCTTTATTTTTTCTTGATTTTGATTTCTTTTTAGATTGTCTTGGTCCTTCCTTTCTTCCTTTCTCCCTCCCTCCCTTGTGTCTTTCTCTTCTAAGTCATGATATTATGATATGGCACAAAAAATGTCAGGTTCAATATCTAAAGTTTATGTCTCCAACATTTTTGGGGGAATTTTGAAATAACTTGATATTACATTTTAATAAACATTTTTGTATTTAGCTGCTTTTAGGGGCTCATTAATAACTAATCAGCATTTACCAAATCAGACCAGACGCAGTGAGCACAGAGGGGGATAATTAAGACGTTGGCACTCCTGCCATTGCTCCTCACTGGGTGGGTAAAGCGCCTCTGTCCTCCCTAGGACTTTCCTGGTTGCAGACATTGGCATCATTTCATCTTCCTTAATTATCTAATATTTTAGTGTTATGCTTTTGCCATTTATTCACTTTATGATATCCCGGATGAGCAGAGGAGACACTATTTACCTCCTGCCTCACCCACCCAAGATGTTGATGTCCATTGCCATCTGGAGCTACTCGAAGCACCTCTGCAGGATGGAGAATCCATCAGTTCAGATCTGTGTTCACCAGATCTCTGTCCTGTGGACAACCACAGGGAATATTACTTTGAATATTTCTGTTCTTAAAAGCAGAGCTTTATTTCTCATTTGCTGGAATGTTTATTTTTTTCTATTTTCCCCTAAATAACTGGAGTTAACCTTTTTACTTGATAAACCCTTTAGACAGATATTTCCAGTTTAAATTAATTATCTCTTTCTATATGTTTTCATGTAAATAAAGATAATGTTTTGAAAAAATACATTCTTTTAGCTATGCTAGAAGAGCTTCTGATTCTTTTCATATTTCAGAGTATCACGGGGGTACAAACATTTTGGTTACATGAATTGCTTTTATGCCATTTGAGCGATAGTTGTAAATGTGCCCATCATGAAGATAGTTTGCATTGTACCCGTTAAGTGTGAATTTACCCATCCCCTCCTTCCTCCTCCCACCTCCTTGGTTTCCACTGAGTTTTACTACCATATGTGCACATGAATGTTGATGAGTTAGTTCTAATTTAATAGTGAGCACATGTGTTTGTTTTTCCATTCTTGCCATACTTTGCTTAGAAGAATGGTCTCCAATTCCATCTGGGTTGTTACAAATGGTGTTAGTTCACCATTTTTTTATGTCTGATTAGTGCTCCACAGTGTACATATTCCACATTTTCTTAATCCACTCATGTATTAATGGGCATTTGGGTTGTTTCCACATCTTTGCAATTGTGAATTGTCCTGCTACAAACATTAGAGGGCAGATATCTTTTTTATAAAATGTCTTTTTTTTCCCTTTGGCTAAGTACCCAGTAGTGGGATTGCTGGATCAAATGGTAGTTCTACTTTTAGTTCTTTGCGGTATCTCCATACTATTTTTCACAGAGGTTGTACTAGTTTGCAGTTCTACCAACAGTGTATAAGTGTTCCTTTCTCTCCACATCCATGCCAGCATCTGTTGTTTGGGGACTTTTGGACAAAAGCTATTCTCACTGGAGTTAGGTGATATCTCATTGTGGTTTTGATTTGCATTTCCCTGATAATTGGAGATGTTGAGCATTTTGTCATCTATTTATTGGCCACTAGTCTATCTTCTGTTGAAAAGCTTCTGTTCACAAAATCTGATCTTTTAAATCAAGATATTCCTTGTGAGCTACTAACTCATTGTGAATACACACCTGGTGCGGCTTTATTCACAGTCTTCACTCCCAGCCCTTAGTGTCCCCTTATTAATGTCCCTTGTTCTATGAGACATGGAGCCTTCTCTCTTGGTTAGAGATAACCATATATTTCCAGGCATTAAGAGTTTTTAAAGAAAGATAACACACTCACTGAGACTTTGGATTGAAGGACATATTCTAAACATTTTGAGTTAAAAGCAACTCTCTTTCCCTGTGCATAAATATTTATTCACAGTGCAGTGTGCCAGGCTCTGTTTGAGGCACCAGAGGTATAGGAGAGAACAACATTGGCAAAGTACATCTTCTGAGTGAAGCTTATGTTCTAATGGAAAAGACAGATATTCAACAACAACACAACGATTGTAGCTGAATGTATAAATAAAGTCAAAGAAGTGCTTGTGGTGGCTCACTTGCTCACTGTTCTGGGATCTATTCCCAGTTTTTCCCCTGAAAAATATGTTTCCAAGGGTCTTTTGCACTCTGATTTCCAGCTAGTTTTGGTCAAAGGGAAGCACTAATAGAACACTAGAGGGCAAGAGGAAGAAAAATCCACAGTATGTCTCCTCTCTCCTCTCTGTTTCAGCTTTTCTGTTTTTGGCCTTGCTTCCCCCGGCTAGTGTTCAAGGTGAGAATGAGAACTTCTCTTACGAGTCATCTTAGACAAATTGCCTCTAGTTCTGAGTTACCAGCACTGTGAAAAGCTAATTTATCAATTTTACAGTTTGAATTCGTTAATGGCTTGAGTTTTTATAGTTCTGTGTGAGTCCTGGGTCCCGTCCTGTTTCCACCTCTTACTAGTTGTGTCACTTTGTACCAGGCACCTAACTTTCTAAACTTCATTTTTTTCTTATCTGTAAAATGGGAATTCATTAGTAGTACCAACCTCATAAGGTTTTTATGATGACTAAATAAGATTTTACATATAATGAAAGTGAAAGAGTGTCTGGCATTTAGTAAATGCTCAATAAATGTTAGCTATTGTTATTATTTAATGTGATTGTTCATGGGCTTTGACATATTTAAAAATTTCAACAAATTAATTCTTTTAGAACAGTCGTTATTGAAAAAGGCCTAGTTTAGATACAAGAACTTGTTGGCTAGATATCAGTAGATCTTTTGCCCAAGTTACCTAGCTCAAAAATTTCTTATAGATACAGAGAAGACTGTACCACACCCAATGCCTGAAAGTGGCACCCTCTGAAGTTGTGACAAAAGATTATCCTGACAGATATGATTTCTGGAGCAAAATATATGCTCAAAAATGAATTCTTTTAACAAACTATAGGATTTTTTTTTCCAGTAAGGCACAAACCCAAAATTTACCAGTTATTCTAGAAGCAAAATTACTTGCCCAAGTCTCCCTCATTTATTTCCATCAGATTCAGCAGGATGAATAAATAAATAATTTCTTGTCTCAGTTTTTACTTCATCTCTGTCTACCACTTGTTTTCATAGTCTCACAGGCTGGTGTGGGTACCACATTACGTAGACTGAGTGCCAGTTATTTTCCTAGTATCCTCTTTGCTCCCAGCTCCCATTCTTTTGCACTCTGCTGTGTATTGAGGGGAGTTAGTAGTCTACAAACTATATTTTCCAGGCTCTCCTGCCAGTTGGCTTTGGTTATGGTCTGTCACGGGTAGGAGCTAGTGAAAGAATGGAAGGCAGGAGGCAGGGGAGAGAAGTGGCTTTCTTTTTCCTTGTGGGTTGTGGAAGAGTTTTTGCCGGCAGCAGAGGTGACAGACAGCATAACAACAGCATAACAACGGCTATGGACAGAGTGTTGGCAGTGGTTCCATCCCTGATCTAGGTGGCAATTCTGGCACCTCCAGATCAACCGTGCCAGCATCTCCTTAGGCGCAGTAGCAGGTGTGAGCCAGGGACTGAGGCCGGCAACAATAGCAGCCTCTCATCTCTCCGAACCAGCCTTCTTACTGTTTGCTCCTCCAGCCCCTTCCTTCTGCTTTTGATCTTCTAACCCTTCCTGCATTTTTGAACTTAATTTCCTATATTAAATTCCCTGTTTGTGATTTTATTTTTCCAAAAATTTTATTGGGGGAAAACTACAAAACATTTACAGTACAATGTTTACAGTCACAATTTGTAGTGAGCTGATTTCCCAAAATATATTACAACTCAAGTTGACTTATCTTGTTACATTCAAAAACCTACTCTGTCGAAGTAGTCCAGAAAGGACATACATAGTGCTCTAACTGTACCTACGTACAACCAACACTCCATTTTAAGTGTACAATTAAATGAATTTCAGTGAATTTACCGAGGTGTACAGTTAATCACATAAATCAGTTTTAGAGGAATTCCTTTCCCCTATTGAGACCCCCTAATTCCACTCCCCAACTACTTTTCAAGCATATCCCATCCCTCCACAATGCCCACCATGTCGCTCACCCCCCAATTCCCTAGTGATCACTCCCACCATTTGAGCACCTTCTTTTAAACTAACGACCTCAGCTCCCCCACCCCATGGCCAATGCAGAGCTCATTAGGAATTTAAAAAACCCAATTTTGTGCTAGTTTAATCTTTAGAGTAGAACAGCAGTTATGTTACAGTTTCAATGACAGGACATTTGACTTGTTCCCTGTAACCATGAACCAACCTAGTACAAACTTCCAATAATTGCCATTGTTTTTCACCTCCCCCTTTGTGCCTGCCTTAGTTTCCTACTTGGTACATTAAGTATATGCCAGAAATACTGGAGGGACTAAACATAAAAGGAATAAGAAATTCACAGTAGATGTGTGAAAGTACATGTGTAGGGAGGTACTTAAGTATACACACATATTCATGTAATTTTATATTCATGCATTTATTCATCAGTTTATTTGACATATTTTTTTACTATATACTATGTATGATTAGTATAAAAATATGAGGATAAACAAGATAAAAAGAGGCCCTGTTTCTTGTGGAACTTAGAGAACGGCAAGAAAAGTAAAGAGACAATTATTGTGTACTGTAATAAATGCTGACGGGGAAAACAGAGCCTGCTATAAAAACACAGCGCTCAGATTTTAGACTTGAGTGGTCAGGAGATGCTTTGCAAGTGAAGGACATTTCACTATTTGATTATGTAACCTGAGACCCAAAGATGAGGAGGGAATAACTAGAGGAAGAGAGGAGTGATGAGTGAGATTTCTAGAAAGAGAGAGGGACAGAAACACTATAGAACAATTCCTAGGCAGCATTGAGAAATCTGTTAGCAGTTCTAAATTTACTGTGATTTTTTTTTTTCAGAAAAATGAACAATCTGATTATTAACATATACATTGGGAAGAACTTTACTCTTGTTATAGGCTTTGTCAGGATGCTTTCCTATAGTCTTTATTTGATCTCTTTGTCATTTTCCAAGTATTTTGTACTATAGAAGTTTTCCTTGATACTGAAAGCTGAGCCTTGCCCTTCTTAGTACTCATATGAAATCTGTGTTGTACTGAATTCATCGGTGTATGTCTATCTCTCCATGAATCCATGAACTCTCTGAGGACAGGGTTCTACTACTATAATACTATGGGAAAAATCAACATTGATCTGAATGGCAGCTACTTAAGCCTTCACTACTCCCAAATCCTGAAGACACCTAATGTGATCATGCAAGACTTTCCCAGCTGGATTATGGGAGCCTGAAACATACTTCTCCTTGTCAGGAGATTCATACAAGCAGTCTGCCAGAGGAGCTCTACCCTCCAATGCAGTTCTTTCTGGGTGTGAGGCCAATGGTTAATCTTTCTTACCAGACTAGCTTAGGTTAACGATGACCAACTAGCTTCTTTCCTGATTAGCGACTTTGCTACATAGTTATGGAGAAAGAGAGGGAGGAGGAGTATATTTCTGGGCTCAAGCCAACCTTTTAAGAATATCAACAAGTAGGGAAAAGGAAAATGGAAAAAAAATTTTGAGGAAACTTCAACCTATAACTTTAGAAGGAGTGATTTTTTATACTGATGTTTGGCATTGGTGAAATTGAGGTCCAAAGATATAAAATAAGTTATTGACAGTTCAGTTGTTAGGATGATTACAGATCAAAGCTTGATCTTCCTCCTCTCTTACTAGACACACTGTCCCCCAAATCAATTAGCTTAGCCACCTGCTAGCTAATGAATGGCTTCGTCATTACAGCCTGATGTGCTGCGCTTGGCAGTTCTTGGCAGGCAACAGCACAAGGAGTCTCCTGATCATAGGAAATCTGAAATCATGATTTGTGAAAAGTTTTTGTGCAAGCACATGTGTGTTTGTTTATGTACCACTCACCCTATGAGTTTAAGGGCTCCTGTGAGAGCTTTGGCATGTTTCGTTATTTTTGCTTCTTCTGCGTGTTTTACAAGTAACTTAATAAGAAACATGATATTTTCTTTTCTTACAGGGTTCTCAATGCATAGGGATCACTGCCCAGCTCAAACATGTTTAATCTGCATTTGCTGAATGATTAATCCAATGCCCCCTTTTTACTAAATTTCTTCTTCTGAATAGAGGAAGAATAGGAGAGAATCTGGCCAAACTATCATATAAAATGTTCTCTTCAAGACAATTGGAAGAAACCTCTAGGAAAAAGTTTCAGTAACTTGAGTACAACTAATATTGGCATTAAGAAATTACTAGTTAAAGAAGATTGAACAGTATTATTCATTACCTCTAAAGGGTAATTGGCATTATATAGATTCATGCTTAATGCTTTATTTTATATGCTACTTACAAGTTACCAAGAAAAAGCAAGTTTCAGTATTTAAAGATTGAAGTGAGGAAGTATCACCTATAAAGTACCAGTGGTAATTGTTGAGCAAATCAACCTTGGACAACTCCTCATGTGTCCCATTCATCATTATTTCATGCTGTCAGAGGCATTATAACTCCTTAATTAAGTGCTGGCCACATTTATAGTAAATTAAAAATAGATCAAAGTGTCAAAATATTGTATATATGTTTTGTAAGATTTTAACTAGTAAGTCTATATGTCTGCACTTATATGTTAATATAATTATTTTAAAAACCTTGTTATATATGTGTGTGCTATATATTATGTAAGTGTAGTCAGAGATTATAATCTTTGTATATCCAGAAGGAAGTTAATTTAAGTTCTCTACATTTTATTTAAGAAAACACAGAGGGGCGTAAAACATTGGAAAATGACTTTAAACAAAATGGTTAAATTTAAAAATGACAAACAAAGAGAGATAATCATCTATATGAAAAACTCATGTAGTTTACATAATGTGATTTCTACTATACTGTACTATGGTATAATAATATCTGCAGGGCCTATTGAATGATTGTTATTTTTGTCCTTACACCAAATACCTTAGGGTATTGTACTTTGATATTATTCCTTCACCCACCAATTCCTTTGCAGCTGCTAGTTTATTCTACTACAATCATTCTGTTTTCTGATTTTCTAATTTACATAAATGAAGAAATGAGTGTGTTTCCATAGAAGTTATATAGAGGAAAGTTCATGGGTCTGATAACAATTTAGTCCTCAGAGAACTTTACTGTTCACCTCCTTCCAAATTTATAGCTACACTATTAAATGTTTGTGTTGCCTGAGTACAGACATATAAAGTATGAATACAAATATAAATATATACTTTAAACCATTTACTGATGTATGCTTGACATACAAAACGTACTTATTTAATGTCTGAAACTTGATAAGTTTTGAGATAAGTACACACTCATGAAATCAACAACACAATGTATGCCATAAACCTATCCATCACCTCCAAAAATTTATTCCCATCCTCTTTAATATTATTATTTTGTTATTGTGATAAGAACACTGAACATAAGATCTATTCCTTTAGCCAATTTTTAAGACTGTAATACAGTAATGATAACTATAGGCATTGTATTGTGTGGTAGATCTCTAGGACTTATTCATCTAGTATAATCAAAACTTTGCACATTTTGGCAAATACCTCTCCATTTTCCCCTCCCCAAGCCACTAGCAATTGCCATTCCATTGTCTGCTTCTATGGGTTTGATTATTTTAGATTCCTTATATAAGTGGAATCATAGTATTTATCTTTTAGTATCTGGCTTATTTAATGTAGCATAATGTCCTCCAGATTCATCCATGTTGTTGCAGATGGCAGAATTTCCTTTCTTATAAGGCTGAATAAAATTATATGGTATGTATAAATTACATTTTCTTTATCCATTCATCTTTTAATAGATATATTAATGTAAGTTGCTTTTATGTTTTCTCTGTCATGAATAATTCAGCAAAGAACATGAGAATGCAGAGCTCTTCCAGATATTGATTTCAATCCCTTTGGGTATACAGTAGTCCCCTCTTACCTGACCTGTGTTTTTGTTTTCCATGGTTTCAGATACCTGCAGTCAATATTTCTAGAATGCAGATTGTAACAGTCAACCAACTATGGAAAAATTCCAAAAGTAAACTATTCATAAGTTTGGAATTGTACATTTTGAGTAGTGTGATGAAATCTTGTGCTATCCTTCCCCATCTCCTCCTGAAGTGAATCATCTCTTTGTCATGTGTAACCACACTGTATTTGCTGTCCGCCCCTTAGTCACTTAGTAGCCCTCTCATTTATCAGATGACTGTGGTGATATCACAGTACTTGTATTCAAGTAACGCTTATTTTATTTACTGTGGCAAAGCACAAGACTGGTATATTATAATTGTTCTGTTTTATTATTAATTATTATGTTTAATCCCTTAATGTGCCTAATTTATGACTTAAACTTTATCATAGGTATGTATTTATAGCAAAAAACAGTATATCTGGTTTGGTACTATCTGTGGTTTCAGGCTTTAGTTGGGGATCTCGAAAAGTATCCCCCAAGGATAAGGGGGGACTACTGTATACCCAGAAGTGGGATTGCTGGATTGTATGGCAGGTATATTTTTAATTTTTTGAGAAATCTCCATACTGATATCCATAGTTGCTGCACAAATTTACATTCTCACCCACAGTGTACACAAGTTCCTATTTTTCCATATTCTCACCAATGATTATTGTCTTCTATTATCTTAACAATAGTCATCATAACAGGTATAAGGTAATATGCCATTGTAGTTTGGATGATTAGTAACATTGAATACCTTTTCACATACCTGTCGGCCACTTGTGTATCTTCTTTTGAGAAATGTCCAGTCAGTTCCTTTGCCGATTTTTAATTTTTATTTTTTTGCTACTAAGTTATGGGAGTTAATTACATATTTTGGACATTAACCATTTATCAGATATGTGGTTTGCAAATATTTTCTTCCATTTTGTAGATTGTCTTTATTTTGTTGATTGTTTCCTTCTCTGTACAGAAGATTTTAGTTTGATGCACTCTCACTTGTCTATTTTTGCTTTTGTTGCCTGTGCTTTTGATGACATATCCAAAAGATCATTGCCAAGGCCAATGTCAAGATGCTTCCTCTCTATGCTTCCTTCTCAGAGTTTTATGGTTTCAGGTCTTAGGTTTAAGTCTTCAATCCATTTTGAGTTGATTTTTGTGCATGGTATAAGATAAGGGACTGATTTCTTTCTTTCCCATGTGGATGTCAGTTGAGCACATACAGGTGGAGTATCCCTTATCTGAAATGCTCAGGACCTGATTTGAGATATTTTCAGATTTTGGAATATGTGAATGTTCCCAGTTGAACATTGCTGATCTGAGTATCTGAAATACGAAATTCTCCAATCATCATTTCCTTTGAGCATTAGGTCAGTGCTCAAGAGGTTTCAAATTTTGGAGCATTTTGGATTTCAGATTTTTGGATTAGGGATATCCAACCTATCTGTGTTATTTCTGGGCTCTGTATTCTGTTCCATTTATCTGTACATGTGCTTTTATACCAGTACCACACTCTTTTGATCACTGTATCTTTATAATATATTTTGAAATCAGAAGTGTAGTGAGTTTTCTTCTCGCTCAGAATTGCTTTGGCTACTTGGAATCTTTTGTCATTCCACAGGAATTTTAGAGGTGTTTTTTTTTTCTATTTCCATAAAAAAAAACAATGCCTTTTGGGTTTTGATAGAGATTGCATTGAATCTTTAGATCACTTTGGATAGTATGAACATTTTAACAGTATTAATGTTTCCAATCCATAAACATGGGCTATTGCTCCATTTATTTATGTCTGTTTAATTTCTTTTATCACTGTTTTATAGTTTTTAGTGTGTAAGTCTTTCACTGCCTTGGTTAAGTTTATTCTTAAATATTTTATTCTTTTTGATGCTATTGTAAATGGGATTGTTTTCTTAATTTCCTTTTCAGACAGTTTGTAGTATATAGAAATGCAACTGATTTTTATATGTTGATTTTTTTATTTTGCAACATTGCTGAATTCACTTATTAGTTCTAAATGGTTTGTGTGTGTAGTAGTATTTATGATTTTCTACATAAAAATAATATCATCTGTAAACAGAGATAATTTACTTTTTCTTTTCTGACTTGGATTCTTTTATTTATTTTCTTGCTTAATTGCTTTTGCTAGGACTTCCAGTGCTATGTTGGATAGAAGTGGCGAGAGTGGGCATCCTTTCTTCATTCCAGATCCTAGAGGATTTCACAGTTGAGTACAGTGTTAGCTGTGGGCTTTTTATATTCAAGGTAGGCTCATTTTGTTACACTTTATTAAACTTCACAGGTGTTGTTTTTTTTTTTATATTTTTAAGGTCTGTGGCAACTCTGCATCAAGCAAGCCCACTGGAGTCATTTTTCTAATAGCCTGTATTCACTTCATGTCTCTGTGTTACATTGTGGTAATTCTCACTGAATTTCAAACTTTTCCAGTATTATTATATCTGTTTTGGTAATCTACGATCAGTGACGTTTTATGTTTTTATTGTAGTTGTTTTGGGATGCCATGAACCATGTCCATATATTAAAATAAGATGGGGAACTTAATTGATAAATACTGTGTATGTTCTGACTGCTCCACTGAATGGCTGTTCCCCATCTCTCTCCCTCTCCTTGGGCCTCCCTATTCCCTGAGATACAATGTTAAAATTAGGCTTAACAACCCTACAATGGCCTCTAAGTGTTCAAATGAAAGGAAGAGTCACATGTTTCTCATTTGAAATAAAAGCTAAAAATGAGTAAGCTTAGTTAGGTAGGTATGTTAAAAGCCAAGATAGGCTGAAAGCTATGCCCCTTGTGCCAAACAGGTATCTACATTGTGAATGCAAAAGGAAAACTTCTTGAAGGAAATTAAAAGTGCTACTCTATGCAAACACAAGAATGATAAGAAAGTGAAACAAACTTATTACTGATATGTAGAAAGTTTGAGTGATCTAGACAGAAGATTAAAGTAACCACAACATTCCCTTGAGCGGAAGTCCAGAGCAAGGCCTAAGTCTCTTTGACTTTATGAAGGCTGAGAGGGCTGAGGGGGCTGCAGAAGAAAAGTTTGAAGCTAGCAGAGGATGGTTCTTGAGGTTTAACAAAAGAAGCTGTCTGTTTAACATAAAAGTACAAGGTGAAGAAGCAAGTGCTTATGGAGGAGCTGCAGCAAGTTATACAAAAGATCTAGTTAAGATGATTAATGCAGGTGGCTACACAAAGCAACAGATTTTCAATGTAGATGAAACAGCCTTCTGTTGCAAGAAGATGCCTTCTAGGACTTTCATCACTAGAGAGAATTAATACCTCTCTTCAAATCTTCAAAGGACAGGCTGACTCTCTTGTTAGGGACTAATGCAGCTGGTGATTTTAAGTTGAAGCCAATGCTCATATGCCATTATGAAAATCTTAGAGCCCTTAAGAATTATGCTAAAACTACTCTGTCTTTGCTCTCTATATAAAACAGCAAAGCCTAGATGATATCACATCTGTTTACAGCATAGCTTACTGAATATTTTAAGCCTACTGGTGAGACCTACTGCTCAGAAAAAAATTTGTTTTCAAAATATTACTGCTCATTAACAATGTACCTTGTCACCCAAGAGCTCTGATGGACATGTACAAGGAGATTAATGTTGTTTTCATGCTTGCTAACACAACATGCATTCTTTAAGCCATGGATTAAAAAGTAATAAGACTTTCAAGTATTATTATTTAATAAATACATTTTGTAAAGCTATAGCTGCCAGAGATAGTGATTCCTCTGATGGATGCTGGCCTCATAAAAAGAGTTCAGAAGTGTTTCCTCTTTTACTTTTCAGAAGAGATTGAGAAGTATTTGTATTACTTTTTCTTTAAATGTCTGGTTGAATTTGCCTGTGAAGTCATTAATTTTTATGCTTTTTTTTTTTTATCACTGGGTCAATCTCCTTATTTGTTACTGATACGTTCAGGCTTTTGAGTTCTTCTTGACTTATTCTTAATATAGGGTATGTTTTTAAGAATTTATCCATTCCTTCTACATCGTCCCATTAGTTGGTGTATAATTGTTCATAATAGTCCCTTATAATCTATTTTATTTGTGTGGCATCAGTTGTAACATCTCATCTTTCATTTCTGATTTTATTTGAGTCTTCCCTCTCTTTTATTCCTTAGTTGGTCTAGATAAGTGTGTGTTGACTTTGATTATCTTCTCAATGAACTAATGCTAAGATTTATTTGTTTTTTACTGTTTTTTAAAGTCTCTACTTTGTTTATTTCTGCTCTAATCATTATTATTTCTTTCCTTATTCTAATTTGGAGCTTACTTTTCTTTCCCCTAGTTTCTTGGGGTACAATATTAGCAATGGTTGGATCTCCATTTCTTTAGGGTGGCTTACTGAAGTTTCATTTTGTTCCTCTGCTGGTATCATGTTACCTTGATGTTTCATGATTGAATTCCTTGCTTCTGGTAACCTTGCCTTCATGACTGTGCATATGAAGAAATAATCTAGTCTTCCAGTATTTACTGGAAAGAAAATCTCTTTACCAGTCATCCTAACCAGAGATTCTGGATGATCCAGCTGTTGGGGCCTGTCAGCATACAGGCTTTGTGCCTTGGTCCATTGGTAGGCTGGCCTGGTGCCAGAGTTTGTGTACTTTAAATATGTATTTAGTACGTATCTTTAAATACAAAAATTGTGGATCACTCTTCCCTAAAAATATTCGGTTAGATCAGATTAGTCCAACACAGAGTTTTTTGACCTGGCACTGTTGACATTTTGAGCTGGACAATTCTTTGTTGTGGGTGGCTGTTCTAAGCTTTGTAGGATATTTAGCAGCGTCTATAGTTCCTATGCACTAGATTCTAGTAGCATTCCCTGCCAAGCTGTGGCAAACAAAAATGTCTCCAGACATTGCCAAATATTCCTGAATGGGGGAGCATAAAAATCACCTTCAGTGAAAAGACACTGAAAATCCTGGAATAAGCAAACATTTTGTGATGAGTTATTTGCCTGAAACTTGTCCCTTTAAGGATGAACCACCTTCACCATCAGCCAAAAATAAACACATACAAGCTATGGTCATATAAACTGTTAGTAATTTTGTCATAAAATGAAGAGAGAACTGGAAAATTAATGTCTTTATTACATTTATATCTACTTTTTGACATTTGGCTTTGCTTTTTACTTTCAATCCTTCTAACTGAAGGTCAAGATTTTCTAACAGTATTTATTGCATTGATGGTGTGAATTAATGGCCTTCCCAAATCCACACTATTTGCCATGTGATTTTACAGATATCCTAACAAAATGTGGAATCTATTTTCTCTTCCCTTGAATCTGGTCTGGTCTTATGACTCCTTTGGCCTACAGAATATGGAAGAACTGATGATGTGTCATTTCAAAGTGTAAGACTCAAACGTCTTGGGTGTTTCTTCTCTATCTACCCTAGCTTTACATGAACCTCTAAACTTGTTATGTGAATATGTATGTATTTACATGCCAAAGGAATGTGAGAGATCACATACAGGAGAGACAAGTAATTCAAGTAGAGGTCATAAGCCTATCTAGCCTTAGCCAAACTGCTAACTGACTGCAAAATTATGAATGAATTCAGCTGGGATCATTCAAGTTCAAATCAGCAAAATCACCCCACTGACCCACAGACTTATGCTAATCACTTTAAAACATTAAGTTTTGGAGCTATTTGTTACATAGAATTACTGAGCCAATTGATATGTCTTGATTTATCAGATTACCTCTGAAACTTGGAACCGGACTTTCACCTTTTGCTCTTTCTGCACTCACAGTTCCAAGTGGGATTCCCTGGCTTAGCTTTTGTCCTGGGTACCAAACTCTAGCACAACCCCACTTGGTGAAGATCTGCATAAGTCTTTTCTGAAGCCCTGACAGGGAAAGTTGTTCAGTAATGAACTTTATTATTCATGTTCTTCAAAACTATGCATCTCAGTTATAATAACTATTGTTGTAATTAATGTCACAATCTAAAAAGGCCTTTATAATATCTACAAATAATATTTCATAGACATGTTAGATGTGATTAAACTCATAGTTGAGGCTGGTCTGGACTTTCTGTAAGAGTTTAAAACTTGGAATCTCTTTAATTTAATGCATACAAACCATCCAGGTACTCATGTTGTCCAACCCATTTTGGTATTGTTCTAGCCTTGTACTATAAATCTGATGTTTATGCTGCACTTAATCGTGTCTTCAAAAATTTATCCTATTTGATTAAATTATTGATTGAGTACTTTGGTATTATTTTCCCCTTAAATATGGCTTAATTTGTATAATTTGACTGATAAGTAGCCCACAAAGATCCAGGATATAAGCAACCTAGTTATATGAAATTTGTATGGAGGATCTCATGGATCTAGTTTTAGAAGCTTAATGTAAATTATCTTTTTAGAGATTTATAAGTCTTTTAAAAATCTATTCACCCATTGTTTATATCTATTTACACTAGTAAAAGAGTATTTAGTGTCTGGTTAACTATCATTGGAAGAAATGAACTCACTTTTTTATTTTTGGATATATGTTTAATAAAAATTAATATAACCAAGAAGAGGATGAGAAATGTGAAACACTTGTAACCTTGTGACTGAAACATGTACATGCACAATTAAATAATTATCAGTGGTTATTGTCAGCACACTATAAAGGAAAACCTATTTGGTAGAAAATATAATTGATAATAATTAGAGGAGTTAATCATGTAATCAAAACTAATTATATGCCTATGTATTTCAGCAATGGGTATAATGATATTTCCATTATTTAACCATTTACATGTAGACAGGAGATATATTTTCTAATTCTATTTCTGCTACTTACCCATTGTGCAAACATGTTGTACACTTAAGGTTTCTGGGTTCCACAGACCCTCTGTGACTCCTCTACACTCTAAAATTCTATCCTCTGTGTCTTAAATGGTTTATACTGTGTAATTATGATAGAATTAATGCAGCCTTAAAATGCAACTCTAAGATTTTTTAGAAAATAATCATAGCACAATATATCTGATTAGAGTGATAATCACAGATCAGCAAACTGTGGCCAACAGTCTGAATATTCTGTTAATAAAAAGTGCTAGGCAACATATGATATTTTAATTAGTGGGACTATTAGATTTATGAATATAAATTTGGAAATATAGAAGTTTCAAAATGAAGTCAATTTCCAATAAATGGTATGATCTCATAGTACTTTCAAGTTTATTAAGAAATTGTATTTATTTCATGTCCTATAAAAACTGTGGAAGGGAATACTTAATTCCACATCAGGAAAACTACACCAGCAATAGGCTGCAATTTGTTTCGGCATAGTCTTCCTATTGGACCTCTTTTTCTATCTACCACTTTTTGTAGTTCCCCCTGCCCTCCATGTAACATCTCTACTATGTAGTATCCTGTCTTAACTGCTTCCACTTGTTTTGGGAGGAGATAAGTATCTTTAATTGTAGCACAGTATGCTTCAACAAAAGTATTAATAACACATTTTTCCTAGATAATGGTTTATAACATCACCCATAAATTGATGACTCAGAAATCCATGTCTTTAGACCAAATCTCCTGCCTAGATTCCACTGTCCACTGGACATCTCACCTAAAAATTCCATAGATACTTCAAATTGAACATATGCAAATCTAAATATGCCCAAATGTTCCTTTCCTCTATTATTCCTGATATATTTTTGGCATCTTACTACTGGACACCAACATCAGAAACTCTGGAAATAACAGATGCATTTATACTCTCTTCCCCCTCAATCCCTTTGCCTAGTCCTTTCCCAAATCTTGTCAATTCAATTTTTTATTTTATTTATTTCTCAAATCTCACTCATTTATTGTTACCCCATTTATTGTCTCCTTAAAGAATTTAGGCATCATTGCCCAGGTAGCATCACCATCCAGCACTCTGACTCATTCCTTTTCTAGATCCTCTACTATATATCCCCTGTAGTGATTTTTCTAAACCCTATATTTAATTGTGGAATTCCTTTGTTCAAATATTCCTCATTTACTAAAGCAGATTAGCAAAGGCATACAGAGGTCAGCCCGGTAAATAATTTTATGAAAAGAGCATCAAGCAGACTTTGGCCACCTGAAAAGCATGTATTTCATCTAACAAGGGCAGTAATTACTCAGTTCCAGACATTTCTCAAAGTACAGAATGTGGGCCCAGTGTAACCAGATGGTCTGATTATTTCAAGAGAAGCCAGAAATTTGTGTGAAATTTCTCAATTTTTATATGATAGGAATGAATAATTTTTAAAATGTGTTTAGCCTAAAAGATAAAGTTAAAACTCTTTGACATGTTAACAAGGACTTCTGTGATCTGGTATACCTCTTTATATTTCCTCTTTCACTGCCATCTTTACAATTTATTTTTCAATGAACCAATATCATTTGTTGATACCAGATAGTTCCAGACAATTCCTTGTTTCCTTGAGTACCCCCACGCCTTCCAGCTGTCTGCTAAACATCTGCATTTTCTTTATACTGAGATGAAACTACTTCTCAGCCCCTTGAATACTTACCACTCCATAATGAGTGCTATCTTTGTATTTTTTTGTCACTACACTTGCAATCCTGTGATTGCAATTATATGCTTATTTTTTCTATTTCCTCATGGTAGTGTGAGCTCCTTGGAGAGAGAAGTTGAATCTCATTCTTTTTTGTATCTTTAGCATTTAATGCAGTTCCTGACACATTATAGGTACTCCATGAATGGTGAGTAAATCAATTGTCAAAATGAATAATATATGTGTTTTCTTGGCCTTTGTTTAGAAAAGATGGATTTTAGAGAAGAATCTGAAATAAAAATTAGATGTCAAATATTTTTGTATTAATCAGAGAACAGAAACCATGTCAATTATTAGAGCAAATATATAGAACCAGGTACTGGAAAAGATAAAAAGAGAATTCTAAGGTACAGTTTGCTTATGCAATAGGGAGCAGCGAGGAACACTAGCACCTACAAAATGACAGGCAATTGATAATTTTATTTCATTTAATTTCCACAAATTTCTCTATAATACATATTATCATTCTCATTTTATAGATGAAGAATCTGAGGATGAGAGATGTTTTCTAAGCATCACTATGTTAGTATGTGATAGGAGACTGAATTTGAATTCAGATATCTCTGATTCCCAAGTCCACACTCTTGATGCTACACCTGGGTTGTTCAGGAGCAAGGTGTATGTTTCCTAACACAGAATGAGTTCTGAGTGTGTTTTATCTACAGATGTTGAAGTAGAGAGACTGGAGGCAGGCTGCTTCCACAAACTATCAGTCTGAAAGAATTATATGAGTGCCAGAATTATAATTGAGATTGTAAGTCAGCACCTTGGGAGATGTGGAACTTTAACTTTGATGTATTTTCTCTGGAGATGTTGAATAAACTCTGTGATGTATTTATTGAAGACCTAAGTACTAGTGTAGCACAAAATAAGGACAAGACAATTAGCATTTACTCTCTGTTCTCTTCATATTCTATATGTACCATTTACATAGTACTTACCTCATTGTGTGGGTATTACCTGGTTACAGGTTTGTAAACAGGTTAGATCTGAATATGAGTCCTACTAGGACAAGGATTTTGCCTTATTCTTTTTCTATCCCTAGTATCTAATTCAATTCCTTACACATATAAGAAGTTCAATTACTGTTTGTTGAACAAAGGGACAAAACGACTATAACATTGTCATATGAATCTAGTAAAATAAAGCTTGTTAAAATGCTTCGTGAACTTCAGAATAGCAATTAAATTAAGAGTCAGCAAACTGTAACTCAATCAGACCCACTGCGTGTTCTTGCAAATAGATTTATTGGAACACAATCTATTAGTAGCTCATTCATACCTTTACATATAGGCTGTAGCTATGTTCACATTACATTGGCCCCATGGACTGGTAGCAAAAGAGACCACATAAGCCACAACATTTAAAATAATTACTATGTGGCTCTTTATAGAAAAAGTTTGTCAACACCTGTGTTAGATGCTCATTGTTTAGGGGCAGTGCATTTGGTGATTTTGTTCTTGGAAGTGTGAAAAGAGAGAAACTGGGAATAACTGCTTCAATAGTCTAAGTAGAAGGTAATGATAACTTATATCCATCATAACTGACTGAAAGGAAGTCATTTTTATTCATTTAATACATATTTATTCAGTGTTCTAATCACTATTCCAGGCAGTCAACAAGTTTATTCAATATTTATGGAATACCTATTGTGTTTAAGCACTATGCCTGCTTTTTTAGAGATTGTATTCATTTTAATAAAGGGAAACAGATATTAATGGGAGAATTACCAAAATTAGGTGACAGATTGGACATACGGCCTGAAGAACTGTAAGAATCAAACCCTTCTTATCCATTTCTATCATATCATGTAACATGTTAAACTGCATCGAAATGTATTTATTTACATGTCTGCCTCTATTTGGTGGTAAGCTCCCTGAGGACACAGTTCAGTTGCATGTTTGTCTTTATTGCTCCCACTGTTAGACAATACCTGGCAAAATAAATATTTATTAAAAATAAAATGTATAACTGGGAAACTAGAGAGAAAATTCATCTTAGTGGGGAAGATTAGGAGGTTCATTTGGGATATGTTGTTTGAAGCAGTAATGTAATATATCCAAGTCAAAATGCCCTCTGGACAAGTATGGATAGAGAAGAGAACATAAAGACTCTAATCAAGAGGCAGAACCCATATTTTCTGATTCCCAGATCAACACTCAGTCTTTACCACATGCATTAACCCAATCAGCAGCAGTCAGCACAGATGCTTACTTCTAAATGGATGGGGAACCACACTGAATTCTCATTAGCATAAAAGGTATAATCATTAAAGTTGCATTATTTAGAGAACATGGGGAGTTACAAGGATGGCTACAACATCCCTAATCTTGTTTTTCTCTTTACAACCCAGTTCTCCTACCTTAATGGTTCCACCAGCATCTTGAGTGGCTTTCTATTGCCTTTGACAATGAAGGGAAACAGCTGTCAGTGAGAGCCACTCTTGAGGAAAAACATTATTCAAAAAGTGTACCTCACCACTAAAATCAACATCATCACAACACACAACTTGTTAAAACTAAGGCATTTTTTTCAGTCAAGTTTTGCTGAATATCAATAGGGTAATAGCTACAGCAGTTTTTTGCCAATTAACATACATTTCTTCTGTTGAAATTCACACCATTTTTCTTAATTAATCCTGACCTTTCATCTTGCATTTTATAAGCTTCTTAAGAAGTTAGAAATAAATAATTCAGTCCACATATTTTCTGAAAAGAGACAAGCTGTTTTACTCTCTCCTCAGAGAATAAATTAGATAGCTATTCAGATTAAGCTCATGGAAAAATTGGATAAACAAATGCAAAAAATCATACATCTTCTGCATGAAGCACATAAATGGAAGATTTCTGTTGCTGAAGGAGGCCAAGAAGATTTCTAGAGATTTCAGAAAGAGATAGTACTCTGGGAGGAATTTTTCTGTTTTGTATGTTGAGGAGGGCATCCAGCTTTTAGGATTGGTAAATTTAAAAATTCAAAGTCAGTGTTTGAAATTTAAAACATGCATTTGTGTTCTTTCCTATTTCCCTGATGTTACCCTCCATAAAAGGACAATAAAAGGCACATGTCAATAAATCCTTTGCATTTTTCACCATATTACTAAAATGCCAATCTTTTCCCCATTACTATTGCATGGTTCTTTAACAATTCCATCCAACTTTTTAGAGTGGTGTTTAAAACACAAACCTCTCTTCATATCACTCTCATATTTTTAAATATGCAGAGGTTGCTATTGCCACTGAATGATTTCTTCACACTTCATCTTTTTAGTTTTATCTCATACTACCCCCTTCTACATACTCTATCTTCAAGTGACTATATACATTCCTGCTAATGAACCAAAATATTACCTTTCCTAAGGCTATTCCCTCTGCCAGAAATACCTTCTACCAATTAATAATCTCCCTCTATGCCCCTACCTACCAACATCTCTGTTCCGTGAAATATTAGGCATTCTTCAAAATCTCAGTCTTTAAGAAGCCTTCTATAATTCCTTCAGAGTATTTCTTTCTACCTTTGTACGTATATTTCTCATGGCATTTGACCTATACAACTGTTACGGAAAGCTCAGCACTCGTCCTCGAGGCCACATCAAAAGAACAAGGACAAGTGGTTGAGGAGAAGGAAAGAGAAGTTAATTATTTTGCCAGCAAGAGAGGAAAATGGCAGAGTCTCGTCTTAAAATCCAAATTCCTGAACATAAGCGGAAATACAGAGTTTTTAAAGGGAGGGCCTTCAGATCTAAGCTATTGTCGTTAATGATTCTAACTGTCCCATCTCTGCTGAAGACAAAGCCTGTGACTTCTACCCACCTGGGAGGTCTACCCAGACCTCCACATGGTCAGTGCCAGGCCTGGGACGGAGCCACAGTTCAGCTGAGCTATCTCCTGTAACACAAAGAACAAAAGACATTCTCCTGTCCCTCTCAACCATCTGCCCCAATAGGAATGGCAGGCCTTAGTTCCCGAAAAGAGAGGGGGAAGTTTTAAAGAGACAGAAAACATTTTTTACTGTTTTTTTCCCAGGCCATTCCCTCTGTTATACTACCTTTCCTTATAAATTTGAAGGCTTATAAATTCTATACAGTATCTACCTAATAACTTGAAAGTTCTTTCAAGGACTTGAATATATTAATATTCAATTATATATCAATATTCTTGAATATTTATATATTATATATATTATATATAATATATATGTAATATATATTATATATAATATATAATCAATTATATATCAATATTCTTGAATAAATAAGGGAATCTCTACCTCCCTATATTAAGGGAAAGCTTGCTAGAAAAGAAATAAGAATTTTATATATCTAAGAGTTAGTTCTTTAACATTTTATATAAGTCATATTCAAGATAACCCCTTGAAATAACATTATTAATGAAAATAACACTCTATGCATTAAAGGAAATAGGGTTACAATTGGTTTGTTTATGTAATTTTAGTGAAAAAATATTAAATATTCTTAGCAAAGGTGGTTGAAAATAATTAACTTCATTTTGATAACTAGAATTATTGTATGACTTGCATTGAGTAAGGATTAGAATCTTAACCTTTCAGTTTCTCATTTGCTTTCTAAAAACCATCAGCCAAACATTTTGTAAAATAAATGTATTTCGCTTGCTAAATTCGAAGAAGAATGAGACACAAAATGGAAAACACATACACTATATATACACACACATACATATATATGGGAAAACTAACACATTTACTCATTTACTAATATTTACACTCTGACTTTAACTCTTTACTAAGTGTATTTACTCAGTGAACTCATAATCTAAAGATTCCAGCCTCATTCCAAAAGGTCAAATCCATGTCTTTGCTATTAGGTGGCTATTGATTTTGATTAGCTCAACAGTTAGGTTAGGTATTTTTTCTCCCTTGACTATCAATACTTTTCTTGTGATTTCATATTATTCAAATGTTTCTCTGTTTTTGCTAGCAACATAATTTGAGAATATATTTGTGTTTTTCCATATGATATTAATAAGACTTTAAAAGTTAGTTCTTTTCTTTTTCAAAGTTTTCTGTACTTATATTGGCTTGTGATTGAAATAATTCTACTAAGATTTTAAAACCAGAGTCCTTCTTCAATTTTTTTTCAGATCCTGTAATATTATATTTTAGAAAGATATATTTTGCTATTTGCTCAAAATTCTTTGATAGAAATATAACTTAAACTTAGTATTTCTTTAACTTTTACCTTAAAAGACAATGCGTCAGAGCCTGTGATCTGGAAATTGTTCTAAAAATGTAATTCCATTTGATTTTTAGTCCTGTGCTCACATGTAAATTGACTATTTCATTATCACTGGTTAAGTTCTTCAAAAACCTTAAAATGAAAGACTCTTTTCTCTAAAATCCACCTCTACCACTAAGTCATCACAGCCTCCACTAAAGAGAATATTTGGCAATGTCTACATCAAAGCAAGTGGCACATGCCAGAGGTATGAATGAAAAGGTTCGAATAGGAGAAAGGCATTGAATCATATAACCTCTTTATTAATAAAATCATGCTTTATTATTATTTATATTTTTTGAACTTTATACCAAAAATTATTTTCCAATTTGGAAAATATTCTACTGAGAACAATGCATTTTTGAACATGAGTGTTGCCCACCATCATAAAGATTATTTTAGTTTACTGCTTTGTCAGCCTGAGATAATTGACAGAGCATTTTATGGATAACAAATTATTATTTTGCCCTTTGCTTGGGGCTAGCTAGCTTTGTCTGAGCTTGATTTCAAAACTGTACTTTCTCCCCAGTATTATGCTAGTTGTCATTTGAAAGATGTAAGATCTATTTCATCTGGTTTCTCAACATTCCGTGTTAGCTTAATCATCTGACTTCTGTCTTCATGATGACTTTAGAACATTGGTTCTCAATATGAAAGTACTGCTCTTTAGTGAGCAAATTATAACTTGCTGGGTTATTACAATAATTGGGACACTGCAGTATTTATTAGGTAGGTAGGGACCAGGGATGCTAGGACTCCTTCAGAGCAGGAGAGAGCAAGATAAAGAATTTTTCTAATGTTCCGCATGAGTTTCAAATGTCTCAATGATCATCCATGTAAATTAAAAACTTTTTAATAAGTATCTGAGACCAGAAACTAACTCATTTTAGACATAAACCCAGATGTTTTTGTCCATTTTTATGTATGTTGCATTTCTCAAACACTCAACATTTGTATAAATGAAGGAAAAATATGCTTTATTATCATCTATATTTTTGAAACTTTATACCAAAAATTATTTATTTTTTTCTTTATTGAAGTGTAATTTATATATCATGCCTTTACTCCATTTTAAGTGTACAATTAAATGGTTATTAGTAAATTTACCAAGTTGTACAGCTATTCACACAAATCAGTTTTAGAGGATTTCCTTCCCCCTATTGAGACCCCTAATTCCCATCCCCAAATACATTTCAAGCATGC
>CAUYRT010055637.1:0-33107 GCA_963574885.1 Lepilemur ruficaudatus | reverse complement strand
TGGAATACTACTCAATTACAAAAAACAACAGTGAGCTAGCACCTCTTATATTATCCTGGATAGAGCTAGAGCCCATCCTTCGAAGTGAGGTATCACAAGAATGAAAAATCACAGTTCCCTTTTGAAACCATTTTATTTCCTCTTCTGTGGGCTACGTAGTTATGAAAGATCAGAGTAAGAAGCTCAAGGGAATCTGAAGATAGGAAGTTAAGGGACAGGCCTGTTGCCCAAATACTGCACGATGCACATCGGGGCCAGAGGGCTTTCTGCAGACTTCCTGCGAGCGCAGCAGTACCAGGGAGAATCGCATGGCCAGCAACAGAGAAGGCACTGGGAGGCCGGGGTCAATGTAGTGCAAACTGTTGCAGGCAGATTCTAACAGTGTGGCTTTTGTTTCCTTGACGTTCCAGAGCCTGGAAGCCAACTGAGAATTGTCTTAGTGGGTAAAACTGGAGCAGGAAAGAGTGCAACAGGCAACAGCATCCTTGGAGAGAAAGTGTTTAAGTCTGGCATATCGGCAAAATCCATTACCAAGACCTGTGAGAAAAGGAGCGGCAGCTGGAAGGAAATAGAACTTGTTGTGGTTGACACACCTGGCATTTTTGACACCGAGGTGCCGGATGACGACATAAACAAGGAGATTGCCCGCTGCGTCCTCCTGACCTCCCCAGGGCCTCATGCCCTGCTCCTGGTGGTCCCGCTGGGCCGATACACTGAGGAAGAGCATGAGGCCACACAGAGGATCCTGAAAATGTTTGGAGACAAGGCTCGAAAATTCATGACGCTGTTATTCACCCGGAAAGATGACTTGGATGGTACCAGTTTTGATGATTACTTAAAGGAAGCTCCAGAGGGCATTAAGGAGTTGATGAGCAAGTTTGATAATCGCTACTGCGTGTTCAACAATCGGGCCACAGGCGATGAGCAGGAGGCCCAGAGGGCGCAGCTGCTGGCGCTGCTGCAGCGCATCGTGAGGGAGAATGGGGGCTGCTACACTAATGACAAGTACCAAAGGGCTGAGGAGGAGATTCAGAAACAAACCCAAGTGGTGCAAGAAAACTACAGAGCAAAGCTGGAGAGAGACACAGCCCAGATAATAGAGGAATATAAAAACAAAATCAGAAGCCTGACAGATGAACTGGAGCGGACAAAGAGAAGGGCACAAATGGAGAGGGAATTAGCAGACAGGGAGGCTTTCTATGCTGCAAGGCAGCAGGCTGCCAGAAGGGAAGTTGAAAGTCAGAATGATACGGTTGAATTCATCTTTAATTTGTTAAGCATTGCTTACCGTATTTTCTCACAATTTTTTTTGGAAAATTAAAGCTGAAGAAAATCTGTCTGTATTTTCTGCATATTCTCTGGTGACCTTGCCCCATACTACTCATTTATCCAAGTCAGGGTGCGCCGGTTTCTGTCTCTCAGGACGAAGGAGTGCAGTAAAGTTCACCATTGCAACTGGTAGATGTCTGATTGACTTAACAGGAGAGGGACAAATTCCCAATTTGTGAAACTGCAAAGCAGAAAGTACTGATGCTTGCTACCTTGTGAATTCTTCCTCGGACTCAGAGAGCAGGAATATAGGAGACCAAAGAAGATGACCACAAGCTATATCTTTTTACCCTTAGTAAAATTTCTCTTCTAGTTTCTTTCTAGATCAGCAGATAATCTCTCCCTGTAATTCTATTCATATTTGCCTTTAGGAACATGGTGATCATCTCACCTGTGTGGTTTGTTAGAGAGATCAATTCTTTGTTTGCCTTAAGTAAACCCATGGATGGAGATGCTTGTAGAATTGTTTCTAGATAAATGTCAATTTGTTTAATTCCATTTTCTCATAAGGACTCAAATTGTTCCTTATCATCTGCTCTTTGAAGAACAAAGACTTGTCTGGAAAACAGATCTCTCCAAATTCAACTAAATAATAATCCTCCAAATACCAGAGACAGTGAAAGAGGAGTTCAACAGATAAGAGAACAATGTTTGGTATATTCAGTTGTATCTGCGGAAACTCTTTGACCAACCTCAATGTAACCAATTTGATGAATAACTAGTTCTCTCCTTTTCTTGAGAAAGAAACCTATGGTGGCAACTCCCTCACCTTGAGTACTTATTGCTTGGCCGGTCATCTGCACACTTCTGTCCCATCCAGTTGAATGTTAGCTTATTGTTATTACAATAAAAATTTTCAGTTCTCTCATATTTGTGCCAAATTAGAATATGTTTTGTCCTGGAAAATACCACTAATACTTCTAATAATACAGGGATGAATTTCACTTTTTGGTAAAAGTTCAAGGTGATTTTGGAGCTAGACTTGGTCTACCTTCATATATTCCCTTCTCCTTTTCCCTAGAAGATTTGAACCATGTTCTCAGCCCATCCACCAGCCAAAGACCACAACTTCCTTAGCTCTTCACTATGTGCTGATGGAAATTACAGGGAACTAGAGTTTCTGAGGCCTGTGCACTTTCTTGGTGCAAAAATTCCCTTTAACACAGAGATAACAGGAGTTGAAGTACCTAACCCTTTTCTACTTTTCTACTTGGTTCTCCTCACGTAACAATTTCTAGGAATCCTTAAAGCACGTTTCCATGTTCTACCAACATGTCCTGGTGGTCACATGTGACGTATGTCAACCTTGCTTATTCTGCCATCCTGAAATTGGCTTTTCTGTGCTCTAAGCCATTTTGCCCACAATAGGACATACACCATTTCCTTATTTCCCTAGAGCACAAATGAGTTGAGGCTGTACATTTAACAAAAGTTAGCAAAGGCTCAAGGATAAGAGAAGCAACACACAAAGAAGCGCATGATTCCTTTAGATATGGTCACCTGGAGTAAGACATCCTCTGTCTCACTCTGCAGAACACAGGTGTACTTTGTGTCTATTGTTTTCATCACTGGACTTTGAGCCAAAATTCTGAGACATGAAATTAACATCCTGTTGTACTACAACCTTCCGTAAGCAAATATTTGAACAAAAAGCCACATATACCTCCCAAAAGAAAGTAAATTCAGGTTTAATATGAAAGAGTCTTTCACAGCAGTGGTTATTTTCTGTGTAACGCGTTCGATTATTCTTACCCTTGCATTCAGGCTAACCCTGTAGATGAGGGAAAGAAAAAGACTCTGCCCTTGAGAAGCAGTGAGGAGTGGAGAAGCCCATGTGAAAAACCCTGAGAAAAGGGCTGCCTCTTTGCCTCCCAGGGAAGAAGGAAGACACAGGTTCTTGGCAAATAAGGCTAATGGGGCATGTTCCCTACTCTCAAGAGTTCTGGCAGTTTGTACCTATCCATGCAGTCATTAACACTCGTTAATTGCTTGTATTTCATGGTTGACTGTAGACTGGACATTGAGAATCAATGAGTACAAGAAAGTCACTTTTGAGACTGGCTTTATTCACCCCAGAACAATGCTTTGGAGAATCATTTGAGAGGTGTGTATCAATAGCCTGTTTCTTTTTACTGCCGAGTAGTGTCTCATCATATGGATGTTCCAGAGTTTGTTACGACTCCTTCTTTGCTTATTCTTATGCACCTGATTGATTTCTGGTTGTTTGCACTGGCTAATACCTCTATGATCACGTTGAAGAGTGGTGGGGCTGGTGGGCATGCTTGCCTGCCTCTTGGCAATGCCTGCAGTGTTTCCCAATTAAATGAGTAAGGTTCTAAGGTTCGGGGTGACGGTAGCATCACCTCAAACTCTGCTTGTGTTCTTCTTAAGATGGGAAGCTCAGATCTTTTAGAACTTTCTTCTTTCCTAACATAAGGGTGTGAAGCCATAAAAATTTCTCTCTGTGTATGTTTGTCCACATTTTTATTTGGAGAGGTGGTAAGAGAAATTATTAGTTCAGTTATGGAAGTTTTGTTGGAAAATCAGGAAAAATACTAAAACATTTAAATGTTTACCAAACATGAAAGATCTTCCATTAAGGGACTGTTTTGAAAGAAATACTTTTTGAGTTTCACTATCAACTCAGCTGGTAGCTGCTGTCCCCAGCAATTGAGAGGCCAGGACAAAAGAGCACCAACAGAGGGTCCACCTACATGGGTCCCCTCAGTGCTGTCTCACCGTCAGGGCCCAGCAGGGGTGGATGGCGGGCACAGCTTCAAGGACACTGTCACCACGTGAAAGTTTAAGAGCTTTTAGTACTTACAGACCCTGAGGAATGGTTTGGTTTGTCTTAAAGTATTGCCAAATTTATGGGAGACAGTGGAAATTCAGGACAAAATAAATTTAGTGGTATAGATTATATAAATCTTTTACATGTATCAAATAAGAATCTTACCCAGATATGGGACATAAATCCCTCGTGGTGTAAGCAAGCTCACGTTCATATGCCATGTCCCAGGATTACTGGACCACACTCCATCCCGTGTCTGGAGCCTGTCATTATTTTGCCCTGATTCTTTCCAAAGAGCATTTCTTCTTCCTCCACCTATAGAGAGGATTTGATTAGGAAAACTGAAGCCCACCTAGGTCTTAAAAGTAGGACGTACTTTCAATTGAGGAAATTAGAGGCTGGTGCACCCCTTGCAAGGCTGGGAGGTAGAGGTCTGGGAAGCTCCATGATGCACAGAGATTTGTGGTATCAGACACTCACTTGCTGTGACGTGGACCTGTGGGACACCCATTGTCTCCCTGCTGTTGATTCCAGAGAATGGTCCTCCTTCTTTCGCATCCACCATCCAAATCTCGCGTGATTACCTCTTGTTGGCCAACTCTCACCTGGACCATATTGGGAAAGGGATGAGGAAAAACAGCATTCTAGGCTCCTTTCCTGTGATTCAGAGAATGCAGGAGAACCAGAGCTGCCACGGTTGCAACAGGCAATTCAGCACAGTTGAACAAGTCATCTGAAAGCATTCATTATCTATCTGACTTCTTTGTGGAAACATTTCCCGTCCCATCCAAGACACTTACACTATTTCATGCTGGGTATATTCAGAACAAAGTAGTTTTAAGCTGGTATTTTAATTTTTATTGTCTGTCTCCCCCAGTAGCAGCTGACAGAGAACATTTCCTTCACCATTGGATTCTAAGTTCCTGGAGTGCATGAGGTACCTGCTAAATACTTTTTTACCCATTTGGCAGCTGTACACCACCCTCCCCCTTGGAGGAACTTTGCTCAAGCTGCATTTCTACAGCAGACTAGAGTTCAAAATCCTCCTTGCTCTTGCTGGGAGTCTTCTGGGCTCACTTCCTCATGGGCCGCTGTTCTCTGTCTGCCTTACCCCATTTCATGGGGACTTGAAGTTCAGTTCTCTGCCTGGTTTCCACCATCACAACATATGCTCAGCATTTTGTAGGCTTTAGCAACTTTCCTGGAGATTGTGAGTCACGGGGAAGGGTCCCCCAGGCAGCACTGGGCATTCCCATACCTAGTGCACTCTCTCCCCCCTGGCTTGGACGAAGGAACTGCTTATCCCTCCACACCCAGGAAGGAGCAGCTCTGGGGTTGCTCAAAATAAATTATCTCCTTCTCAGGCCTGGCCATGACCAATCAATTTCAGGACGTTAGGGAGAGCCTGATACACATTCGACCACTTCCTACTATTATTTTTGCTTTTGAAAACAGGAAACAGACTGTTCTCTCCCTTTCGGCTTGTGGTGACCAGACCTGACCTACACTTTTGCTGTCTCATTCCAATCTATAGGCACCAATGAGAGACTCTTTCTGGCAATTCCACCTGGGTTTTACTCTGTTGGTCAATCTTCTCAACTCTCACTCTTTAGAAGAAAAGGCTGACAAATCCAGTGTCTCAGAAAGAAGTATCTAACAAGGATACAACAGCATAAGCCATGTCTCAGGCAGCTGTAAGATGATGAATCCCCACACCCGCCTTCCAGGAAGCACCCTTTATATAGCAAGATTTTAGCGTAAAGCATGTGCAGCTGGTCACGTCTCAGACTTTCTTGCCAAGACTTGTGATCATTGGGGAAGTTAGATAAGCGGATTTTGGGTGGTTATCTATGCTCCAGGCATCTTTTAGAGACCTTGCTGCAGAATACTTTGTATGAAAGGATCAAACATTGGTCATTAAGATGGTTTCACTGCAAAATGCTGTCACTTTTGCCATGCAGTGGCTATCTTCCTACAGGAGCACACCCCTGCTTTTTGAGAATATTTTCTGAAAAAGCCAGTTGATGCTGCCACTTAAATTGCATTAGCCAGAACATAGTCATGGCCTCACCTACTATAAGAAAGGCAGGGAATATACATGTTATACTGGATGGCTGTATGTTTGGCTATGGTGGAAGAGATCTATTACTAAGAAAGGAGAAAAAATGAACATTGGAGAAACATAACAGTCTCTACATTCCACAAGCATTGAAGTGCTCAGACAATGATACATAGAGGATTTGTGTTTTTCAAAACATAAATGAGATAGAGGAATTTTAATGATAGTAGGTTGTTATTAAATATCAAATGTCCGATTTCCCTAAGTACTAAGTTTGACAGTTGGTATCTCTGACATTTCACTTTGACACTTCTTGTTTTATTTTTATTGTGAAGGTACATCCTCATTCTTTCAAACGCATGGTTTGACTTGTGATTGTCTTTCAAAAAATTTTTAGAGCAATTTTTGCAAAACCATGGATAAGTAAAAGATTGTGTTATTTTTGGCTATGAGTTCTGTCATGGAACCGATGAACTAATGCAATGCAGGTAGCTTGAAATATCAACAAAGTGTTTGGGAAGGATGTGGCTAATGAACCCACAGTATGTCAGTGGTTTGAAAAGTTCTGTTCTGGTGAGTTTAATACTGAAAATGAGTCATGTGGATGACCTGAGACCAAGGAGGATAGTGATGAGCTGAAAGCTGTAGTGGAAGTGAATCCATCTCAACCTAGGCATGAATTAGCAGCAAGGTTTGGCATTACAATTCCAACAATATTGGACTATTTGAAACAAATTTGCAAGGTAAAGAAGCTGGATAGATGGGTACCACACGAATTGAACCAGCGTCAGAAGAGAAATCAACTTGAACCTTGCCTTTCTTTGCTGTCGTGACATAAAGGCGAACCATTTCTATACCATATTATTAAGTGTGATGAAAAATGGATTCTTTTTGACAATTGCAAGCGTTTGGCACAATGGTTGGATAAAGATGAAGTGCCAAAACACAGTCCAAAACGAAATATTCATCAGAAAAAGCTAACGGTGTCTGTTTGGTGGTCCAGTGCTGGTATTATCCACTACAGCCTCATGAAACCTGGTCAATCCATTACAGCGGATGTCTACTGCAACCAATTGGATGAAATGATGGAGATGCTTGTGATTAAGCAGCCGAGATTGGTCAATAGAGACAGGCCAATCCTCTTGCAAGACACCACTCGACCACATCTCTCACAAACAACACTGCTCAAACTACAGAGGCTGGACTTGGAAACTCTCTGTCATCCACTGTATTCACCAGACCTTGCACTACCTGACTGCCACTTCTTCCAGGCTTTGAATCACTGCTTGCAAGGAAAAATATTCAATTCTCAAGAAGCTGTGGAAAAGGCTTTTCACAATTTCATTGCTACTTGCTCTGCAGGCTTCTTTGCTGCTGGCATATGCAAGCGTAAGATAGCAGCACTGTGCCAATAGCTTAGGCACATACTGTGATTAATTGTACTCTTTTTTGATTGAGATATAATGAAGTGAACTTTTGATTAGAATTCAGACATTTCATAGTCATTTACCTAATAGTTTAAAATTCCTCTTGAGATAAGAGTTACATTTGCAGGAAAAATGCATGAAACAAGCTTGTGGAATTGAGTTGCCTGAGTCAATGGCTTACTGTGGAAGAATTTGAAATTCACTGGAAGCAGAGTACATAGCAAAATTAAACAAAGACTACATTTAGGACATAAGGAGAAATGTGAAATTTTTATTTTCTACAAGTTTTCTCATCTCTCCTAGCTCCCCCATTATATCTAGGGGAAAATATAACTAAATGTGTACTTATACTTAACGTTATGCTAAATGATTAATCTTGTTTAAATCAGTCTAATCTGATCTGCCGAACGGTCAGGTTAGGTACTGTTTAAGTCCTTTATTTAGGTGACTTAGATAGACACCCCTCAACTATCCTGTTTCTCCCACACTGAGTTTGTTTGGAAAGATGGGGTCTCCATGCCTCAACCTCTGACTCCTCTACTTGGGAGATGCTCCTTATCTGTCGTGTCTCTGAACTCCTGCTCACCTCTAACAAGCAGGCCACAGCAGATGTAACCAAGAGTAAATTTCTCAATTTAGGCAATGTCTTTTCAGCTCCTTGGCTCAATTCACCACAACTCCACTCCTACTGGTCTAAAATTCTGATGGCATCTGGCAGTGGCTCTCCTTCAGCCCTGGAATATCACTTAGAGGCTACATATGAGAGAAACCTCACTACAGTGATTTAGCAGTCAAATGGTTTGATTTTGATAGAACAAGGGGTTTATGGGTAGTAAAGTCTGGGACTAATACAACTCTCCAAGAACAAGATCTTTTCTCCCTACCTGCTCTATCATTCTTTGCAGGGAACTTTTATCCACAAAGTGGTGAGATGGCTGATTCACCTGCAGCCTCATGTCCGAATTACAGGAGGAAAGAGGAAGATAGGCACAATAAGGAAAACAGGGTGGCACTTGTACTGCAAAAGCAAAGTGAATGCAGAAAGCCTCCCAAAACTTTGCCTTATATCTCTTGGTCGCATGGTTACCATTAGCTGCAAGAAACACTGTACAATATAGTATTTCATGTGAGTGCGTTGCTTTATATGCAAAATTATAGTTTTGTTAGTAAGGAAGATGGAACAAATGGACAGTAAGCAGATAACTAATAGCCTCAGCCATGCACAGCTTGCATGAATTAGCTCTAATCCTCTCTCTACAGCTACACTTGAAGGCTATAGTAACCAAAACAGTGTGGTACTAGCACAAAAACAGAGACAGAGAGCAAAGGATCAGAACAGAAAACCCAGATATAAAGCCATCCTCATATTGCCATCTGATCTTTGACAAAGCAGACAAAAACATACACTGGGGAAAAGAATCCCTATTCAATAAATGGTGCTGGGAAAATTGGGCAGCCACATGTAGAAGACCGAAACAGGATCTGCACCTCTCACACCCACAAAAATCAACTCAAGATGGATAATAGACTTAAATCCTAAGGCATGAGAACATAAGAATTTCAGAAGAAAAGGTTGGAAAAACTCCTCTAGACATTGGCCTAGGCAAAGAATTTATGAAGAAGACCCCAAAAGCAATCACAGCTACAACAAAAATAAATAATGGGACCTGATCAAATTAAAATCTTCTGTACAGCCAAGGAAACTATCATTAGAGCAAATAGACAACCTATACAGTGGGAGAAAATATTTGCATGCTATACATCCAATAAAAGGCTCATAACTAGAATCTATAAAGAACTAAGGAAAATCAGCAAGAAAAAAATCAAACAACCCCATTCAAAAGTGAGGAAAGGACATAAACAGAAACTTTTCAAAAGAAGACAGAATAATGGCCAACAAACATATGAAAAAATGCTCAACATCCCTAATCATCAGGGAAATGCAAATCAAAACCACAATGAGATATCACTTAACTCCAGTGAGAATGGCTTTTATCAAAAAGTCCCAAAACAACAAATGCTAGTGTGGATGTGGAGAGATAGGAACGCTCATAAACTGCTGGTGGGACTGCAAGCTAGGACAACCTCTATGGAAAGTAGCATGGAGATACCTGAAAGCACTAAAAGTAGACCTACCATTTGATCCAGGAATCCCACTACTGGGTATTTACTCAGACGAAAAAGAGACACTATATAAAAAGGACATCTGCACTCAAATGTTTATAACAGCCCAATTCACAATTGCAAAGATGTGGAAACAACCCAAGGGCCCATCAATACATGAGCGGATTAATAAAATGTGGTATATGTATACCATGTAGTACTACCCAGCCATTAAAATAAATGGTGAACTAATACCTCTTATATTATCCTGGATGGAACTGGAGCCCATTGTTCCAAGTGAAGTATCACAGGACTGGAAAAGCAAACACCACATGTACTCACCATTAAATTTTTACTAATCAATCAATACTTATGTGCACATATGGCAGTAACATTCCTCAAGGATTGGACAGGTGGGAGAGGGTAGCAGGGAATGGGTAAATTCATACCTAATGGGTGTGGTGCATGCTGTCTGGGGGATGGGAACTCTTGTAGCTTTGAGTTGGGTGGTACAAAGGCAACTTATGTGACAAAGCATTTATACCCCAGTAATATTCTGAAATTAAAAAGAAAAGAATAGATTCTTATTTAACTTCTACAAATACCCATATTGTCATGACAATATTTCAATAAGAGTTTCAAAATTCTGGAGTAATTGGGTAGAAAGAAAAAGATAAATGTTCCATTTTTTTTGTTTATGAAAGTATATCCTGTCAAATTGCTGTCACTCTTAGATAGCTTAAGAAAAGAGATAAAAGGTGTTCCTTAAATCTGAAAAACAGGATATTAGCAAAGTTGCAGTGTTTCAAACAAAAAGTCATAAAAATTATAGTTATTATCCTCAGTTAATTCAGTTCCATGTCACTAATTTTTTCTTTGTTTGATATTTGATTAGCACTTTTATAAATCCATCAGTGTTCCATTGGAGTTTTAGGAATTTTTACCCATTCTTATGAGAAACCTGTACTTGTCAGGGTTTTCAAAAAATAAATATCTTGCAATTTTCTGTCATAGTCACCTTCAAAAGCTTTCAGGAAGGAAATTTGTTTTGTGCCATACAGCATTTTAAGATAGTAATTGGATTTATGCCTATTTAGTTATGACTGGCTGACATTAAGTTTTGTAACAAAGCCAGAAATGACCCCAGTTAATTTACCAGAAATAATTCAACTTTTGCTTGTATTTGCAGTTTAAGCAAGGTTAAAGCTATTTTTAATGCCCAGTTGGTTTTGTTTGCTTGGGAATTATTCAGGCCCAGTCTCCATTTTAATTTTGCTTTAACAAGGTGAATGTTTATGTTGAATTCTTTAGCTGTGCCAAACTGTCCGTTGTAAATACAGCATCACTGATTCTCCTAAGTTTTCTGAATTACAGAGAAGGAGGCTGGAATGACATCATCCCTTTCCCTAAATGGACCAGGTGAGAATCAGCCAACAAGAGGTATTTGCCTGAGATTTAGACTGTGGATGGAAAAGAGGGAAGACTTTTCTTTTCGGCAGCAACAGCAGAGAGACAAGCTCATGTCACAGCAGATGAGTGCCTGAAACCACTAGCTCCGTGCACCAGTGAGCTTCCCAGACCTTTGCATTCCTAGCGCTCCAATGGTGCACCAACCTCTAATTCCCTGGACTGAAGTACATCCTATTTTTAATACCTAAGTAGTGTTCAGTTTTCCTACTGGAATCCTCTGTATAAGCAGAGAAAGTTGAAATGCTCTTTGGAAACAACCAGGGCAAAATAATGGAAGGTTCCAGAAGTGAAACAGAGCATGGTCCAGTAGTCCTGGATCACGAAATATGAGAGTGAGACTATTTATATCACAAGGGGTGTACGTCAAATATTTAGCTGAAATTCTCATTTGACAAGTGTAAAAGATTTTAAAACGTGTTTAAAACTAATTCATATGTTGGCCTGAATTTACAATGTTCTCATAAATTTGGAAATACTTTAGGACAAAACATTCCCAAAGTATCTCGTATCACACTTCTCATTTAGTGCTAAAGAAAAATACTTGCAAATTTTTCCATTTTAAGTCAATTAATCTTTGATACAATTAAAAAGGTCTCACATGTATGGGCATTTTTGTGTGTGTGTGTGTGCCTTACTGGAAGATCCTTCATGTTTTGTGTATTTTTTTTAGTCTTTTCCCTACAATTTTCAACAGAACTTTCCATAACCAAAGTGATAATTTATTAAATATTTTACCTTCTCTCAAACTAAACATGGTTTTCTTATTTGTGTAAGAATTCAAGCTGTTTTATAGCTGGCCAAGTCGCAAATTGAGATCCTGCTAAAAATTGTTTAGAATTTTTTTTTTTTTTTTGGCATTTAATTCTGGCTCCAGGGAACTAATTTTGCCAATTCTGTTTTTAATTGTTGAAAGAAAGCTTTTTATCAAGCTCCCTATGTATTTGCTGAAAATGTCTCTTAATATAGTATGCTTCATTATCTTTCCATTTTTTTTTACACAACAAACAGCCTTTTTTGGTTTGGCTGCACTGCGGTGTATTGCAATTGCTATCACGCTAATTGTGACATTTGTAACATATCTTCTGCCAGCCTGTAGTTCTGTTTCCTGTTCCAGTTGTGCTAGTCCTAGCTTACTCATCTCCATTCGATGCTGCATCAGTATTACGGCTTCATATTAAAATTAAACATTTGTCCATGCTTATCTTTAAATTAAAAATTAATTTAATTGTATCATAAATAAAATAATCAATATTTAAATTTAATTTAAATGCATTTGCAATGTAGATAGATGTAACTGTAACTCGTGCTATCTACATACAATATTTACATAAAAATATTACGTCACTGGTGAGAAAAGATTATTCAAACCGAATCAATCCATTGACATTGACTAGACCAGTGATGTTTCTATGCAATGCTAGAAAGAATCCCTGTGGCAATGCATTCTCACTGCAGTGCAGCAATACAGATGCTCCTCAACTTATAACGCGTCTCCATCCTGATAAAGCCGTCATGAGGTGAAATACTGTAAGTTGAAAATGCACTGAGTACACCTAACCTACTGAACATCACAGCTCAGTCACAGTACACCGTACAGCACCGGTTGGTTACCCTAGTGACTGCACGGCTGACTGGGGGAGTTGCAGCTTGCCGTCCTGCTGTCTACTGAATGCATCCCTCTCACACCATTGTGAAATCAAAAACCGTAAGTCGAACCAAAAGCCGTAAGTCAACCCATCCGAAATCAGGGACCATCTGTAATTATTTTTAACGATGCAACAGTAGGAGTAAAATGTGTTTCCACCAAAACAGTAAAGTTGTGGTCTATGGTAAAATATTTTACACTTTATCAGTTGTTAAAGTTAAATTAAAACTAATTATTACTAAATAAAATTTAAAATTCTGTTTCTCGGGTACACCCTTATATATCAAGTGCTCAATAGCAACATGTGGATAATGGCTGCCTTTTTCGACACTGTAGTTTCTAGAAAATTCAAACAAGTGGACTTTAAAGACACACTTCTAAATAATCCATAAGGGAGTAAAGACGTGGCAGGGACACAGAAAGCATTTGAAACTGAATGAGAGTGAAAGCAGAATATATGAAAATGTGTGAGATACAGATAAACACACACAGGGGAAATGTTATAGCTTTATATTCTTCTGTTGAAAAGGAAGAATTTTTAAATAGTGTACAGGATACTGTAGATAATACATTGTGGAGGCTCCGGATAGTATTATCTTCTGGAGAATACTGAGTTTGTGCTAGCAGGCACTTAAATTACTGGCAGATGGCTTTTGCCTTAGGAAGGCTTCATTTTAGATGTCATTAGCAAGGGTCTGCTTTAATTTTGCTCTTCCTTCTAGGGCAAATATTTTAGTCCTGAAATGCAGTTCTCACTCTAAAGTATGACTCTTTTCTGAATCTTTCAGCAAAAGAAATACTTAAGCTTTCTCAGGCGTCTGCTGTGTCTGGGGAAGACGGGTGGAGGGCTTTACGGCGGGATGCCGCAGGATGCCGGGCAGCAGACAGGCATCCGGACAGACCTGACGCCGCGTCCTCTTGATTTCTGACCACCCCCAGCATGGTCACCACCTCCACTTCCCATCCCTCCCAGAAGAAGGCATCTAGATAGAGATCCTCTGCCACTCACCTTGAAGAGGGATCTATTAGGAGGCGTTTTCCCACTTCCTCCTATCCTCCTCCCATCCATTAGTCAAACTCCCCAGGAACATCTTTAACCTGAAAAGGTTGAGATGCATCTGAGGTGCATCAGCTTCCTCACGCAGGCAGACAGCTTCCTGTCTGAGGCCAGAGCCAGGCCAACATCCTCTTTGTCCTGTCCAGTATAGCTTTTATGAGCCCTGTCTGCAGGAACAGCCTTCCAGGAAGACACCCACGGGCTGCAGAGTTCTCCCATAAACCATGCAAGCTGCCCCACAAGATGTTTAAGTCATTCAATTGCTTTCTTTGCAGGTCACCCTTCATCCCTGCCTCCTCCCATTCAGCCCCCACAAATACTTGCCAGGGAGTCCACTGGCACACTCAGATACTCACCCCACCCACACTCTCCCCACTGCCAAGGGAGATGGTGGGGCTGCAGGTAAGACGAGGCAGGTTGAGAGTAGCCTTTGCCTCTGACACCAGAAGGCAGACATCGCGAGAGGGCCCTGCAGCCCAGGGAGAAGGGGGAGTGCCAGATGTACACCCTCCTCAATCTAAGCCCACCTGGCACCTCTAGGGGCTTCCATGTCCTGTAGCCAGGACTAGGGGTCCTGTTTCTTGACCAGGGCCTGGCTTCCTGAATACACTGCCCCTGACTTCACTCATCTTTGCCATTAGGAAGCTCCCAGGAGACTTGCTTGTGACTGTTTAAGAGTGAATAAAAGGGCTGCTCCTCCTGCCCCTTCTCTGTTCTGCGCCCTCTCCTCTCTAGCCCAGGATCCCTTCCTCACCATGTCTTAGAGCCACTGCCAAGCTCTACCCAAAGGACACAGCAGGTGCCTAACAGTCATTGTGCCTGCCCCCTTCACAGGACAAGAGCAGTGAAGTCACCTGGTCAATGGCTCACACCGAGTTGCTGGGTCAACCTTGGCCAGGAAGTTGTGGGAGTCACAGGAAGAAAAAGACACAGGCCTGCCCTCAAGAAGCTTTCGTTCTGTCATGGCTGTAAAATGTAAGGTTTTGAAATAAAATGAGGAGGCCGAATGTGCGCCAAACAAGCGTAACGTTTATTGTGAGAGCACTCCCGGGCGAGGTTCAAGGATCCCGAGGGAAGGGGCCCAAGAAGTCAAGCCGTCCGGACTGGGGAGTGGGGTTATACAGGGGCTGGTGGGTTGTTTTTGACACAGAGTAGATCCCCAGCAACAGCTGGGCAGGATCTTCGTTTCAAAACAGGAAGCAGTTCGTCCCCCACGGGTAGTTCCTATCAAAACAACATGTCCAGCACAGGGTGTGGGGATGGGGGAACACTTATGTACATGAGGAGGCCAAAAACCAGCCTGGACAGCACGTCCCAGCCCAGGGCGTGGGATTGCGCTGCCTTCGCAGGATAAGCCCTAAGGGGAATTCCACCCACTAGCCACAGACAAGTACCCCAAGAAATGCAATAGCATGAGATGGAAGGTCCCATATGCGGGCAGTGTGCCGCTGGAGCACAGAGCGGGGAGGCCCCAAATGCTCTGGAAGAAGGAAGAAGGACCTGGGATGTGAGCTGGGCACTCTGGGCCCCCATCCTCCAGCCCCCTTCCTCTCTCCCCACACCAGATGCTATGGCCTGGAGACTGGGCAGCGCTCCAAGGAATAGAGGGAGCAACAGGGGTCGGGCATGGGGTGCAGGGGCTGAGGGGGTCCCTGGCTCAAGTCCAGCACAGATTCAAAGGGTCAACCCTCCCCAGCAGGCGCTGGTTAATTTTCTGATTTCTCTGAATCCGGGACAGCCCTTCCTTCCAGCAGGGATTCCTGGAGGAGCACCTCCTCCGAGCCTTGCCCCTGGGTTGTTTGTCTTTGCTGGACGTCTTTGAGCAGGGAGTTTCGCTGGGCGTGTGGGTAAGCCTCGCTGCTGTAGCAGCAGCCCTCGTTCTCCCACAGGATCTCCTCAACCTTGCCCATGAGCTCCTGCAGCTGCGCCTCCTGCTCCGGAGCCGGGGCCCGGTTGTTGAAGCCGCAGTGGCGCCACAAGCACTGCAAGTGCAGCTGGGCCAGGCCCTCGTGGTCGGCCTCCCGCAGGTACTTGTCCAGGGAGCCGCCGTCCAGGTTTTCCTTTCGGGTGAACACCAGGACGGTGTGCGCCAGGACGTTCTTCCCGAGGACCTCCTGCAGGCGCGCCACGGCGCGCAGGTCCTCCTCCGTGAAGCGGCCCAGCTCGGTCACCAGCAGCACGGCGTGCGGGCCCGGGGCGCAGGCGGCCAGGGCCTGGCACACGGCGGCCGCGCCCGGCTGGCCCGGCGGACACAGGATGTCGGGCGTGTCGGTCACCTCAAGTTCCGTCCCGTCCCACTCCCGGCTCCCGGTCTGGGCGGCCTTGGTCACGGGTCTGGCACTGGGCTTAGACTCAAACACCTCCCGGCCAAGGATGCTGTTTCCGGTTGCGCTTTTCCCACTTCCGGTTTTCCCCACCAGCAGGAGCCTCAGTCTCCTTGGGGTCGGTTGTTTCTCCCTCTCACCTAGAAGCATCAAAGGAAAGCAGAGGGAACTGGGTTAGCACCCATCCACTCCATTTATCCTCATCAGGAGTCCCTGGGAGCTCCAGTACCTCAGGGGCAGGTTGTCCTGGGTTGAGGTAGGAGACAAGAAGGCCAAGGTTGGCCAAGAAACCTGCCCTGGGCTCAGGTCTTAGCCTTGAAGAATGGAGGGTGGTTGGTCCTTAAAGGTGGGGCTGAACATCCTCACTCACCATCAGCTGAGAGAGGAGACTTGGAGAAGCCAACCAAACACTGAACCTAATATCAAGATTTTTAGGTGCGACTGGGGCAGAAGGCAGGAAGGGCATTCTCTCCTGGCCTTGTGGGCCCCAAGATCCAGAGTACACAAAGAAATGACAGATAATAGTTGGTTTCCAAGTCTGGTCCCCACTGAATACATTGATGGGTCTCAGATGACAGAGCATTAAGCCTCCCCGAGGCAGTATGGGCACCTTCCTCTCCTGAGTCTCCTTAGCACCAACAGATTTTGCTGCCTGGGGCTGGCTGGCCCACAGCCCAGTCCTGACTGAATGACTTTGGCTCCCTCCAGCTTCCCTCAGGGGCTGGAAGGGAATTTGAGTGAAGGGGTGGGACTTTTCAAGGAAGCAATGGATGGTGGATATTCATCCCTGTCCACCTGGCCAATGCAAAGATGGGGAGACAGTAACTCCCATCTGAGCAGCCTGGAGCCAGCACACACCAAGGACTTTAAAGCCAAATATATCTCTTGAGCTCTGGAGAGGATTTTTAAAGTAATATCTAACCTCGATTGCTGTAAGAAAAGGTAAAACAGGTGTTAGCACACATATTGGTAATTTCCTAGGTGGTAGATTAACCATTTAAGTTCATAAAGTAAAAAGTCGTTCATGTTAAAATACATAATAAATCACAAATCATTTCTTCTGGCCAGGAAATGGGTGAGTTTCCAACATTCCTAAATTTTGCCTCCCCAGGTTAAATGACAAAGTTGGGCCCATGAAAAGTTAAGCACCTGACCGTGTGCAGTAATAGCTTTTGCAGGAGGAAGCTCTTGGGAAGGCTGACCCTAGTTCCGAGGCAGCAGCCGAGGATGCCCTGCTTGTCCTCAAGGTGCTTTCGACCTTTCTGCCCCTGACAGTGCTCACGTCTGAGCCAGCCAACCCCCAGCGCAGGATCTGTTGGCATCCAAGCCTCAGTCCAAGGCCAAATTGCTTTCCTCAGGAGGGAAGTGAACCATGTGAAGACCCTTTTCTTTGGGACTGGCTTGGAGATTCGGTAATTGGTGCTATTTCTCACTTCCTTTTGCCCACCATACCTATCAGGGGGTCTTTCCCCTCGTTTTTGGCTGGTGTAAAGAAGGGCCCTACCCCAAAGGCCCTCCAGTGGTGGTTGAGGTGGGTCAATCTCTGTGACTGGGGCACATCAGCTGTCTTTTCAGGCACAGCAGGTGGTAGAGCACTGTCCCACCTGCACATCCAATGATCCCCACCTGTACTTGTCTCGTGTGTCCCTTCGGCGAGGGAAGTAGTGTTACTTCCTGACAGCTCTCCTGTAGGATTCTGAGACAGTTCTCCTGGAGGATTATCTTGGGTGATCTGTTCATATTCTTCTTCCTCCATCTGGAGAAAACAATAATATATTTTACTGATTTTCCTCCGGAGTTTTAACAGGCCCTGCCTTTTGCCTCTCTCTTGCCAGATGGAAGTTTTTTTGCATTAATATAGGGGTGGGGGTGGGGAGTGAATGAGGAGAGGGGTGCAGGGGTCTGAGACCTTCTGCCGGCTTTAGGGACCCTATTCTCGCCACCGCCCCACTGTGGTCTCCATCATGAGTTTAAGAGATTTCATGGAGAAAGTGCAACTGGCCCAGAACCCGAGGAGTGGATGGAATTCGGATAGACACAGGGTCTGGAGCTGTTCTGGGAGGAGGAGGAGGAGGAGGAGCAGGAGGAACAGAGGCACAGAAGCAGGTGTGATCCTGATCCTGTGTGTCCCAGGAGCAGCAGGAAGGTGTGTGTGGCCATGTGCCTGGAGGGTGTGAATGGGCAGGAAGTCACTGGGAGGGGCCAGCTCAGTGGGCCTTGGGGACAGACTCTGGAGAAGGCTTGTCAGTGAGGACTGCAGAGGGCTGAGGTGGGTGGCCAGTTGTGAGGAAGACAACAGCCACTGGGACCTTCACAGTGCAGGACAGAACCCTGCGGGCAGGAAGCCAGAGGCCTCGGTGCTCAGTGGAGATGCGGCCATCAGTGAGCTCAGCCATCAGTGTGGATGTTGGGCCTGAACTAGATGCTCATGAAGGTCTCTTCTCCTACAAGATCTCAACACATTTTAGAACATTTTTTTTTGGAGCAACTCTTAGTCCTTTGTGCAAATGATTTCACATCATTCCCAACCAGGAACTCCCGTCACCCTTCCTGTGAGAGAGCAATGTATCCTCGCTTCATGGACTAACATAGTTCTCTATTTCAAGAGCCCATAGTGTTGTATCTGCTTGGTTTTCTCTGTGGGATTGGGGAGGAAACTGCATGGCCCATGACTGTTTTTCCAGAATGTGTAGAATATTCATAGCCAGATGAAACAGATCCAGATGAAGGCTCTGGGGTGTGGGAAAGCCTAACTCCAGGGGGACCTCGATAGACATGATTGTCCCATTGCCACAACATTGTTGGATGTTTGTTCTACTCTGTCATCCTGGCAAATGCTCCAGTCCTCTTCAAATCCCAGGAGCTAGCCAGGCCAGTGTGGATATTGCTTTATGACTGATGTGTTTATACAGCACAGGTCAGCTCTAAAATGACAGGCTGGGGATGGAGGCAGCCCAGGAAGGCTTGGTGACTTTCCAGGAAGAGAGAGGAGGCAGGCCCAGTGGACAGCCTCACTCAGACCTGGACAGCCATGTTCTGGGATGAAACAGTATTTCACCTTTTAAAGGGAGGGCAGTGCCCCCAAAATCTGAACTGGTGGCCTGCAAACTGTAGACCCTCTCCATCTCTTTGTCCCTGGCTTCCTTACATCCCTGGTGGGAACTGAGGCAGCTTTTCACCAACATAATCTCATTCCTCTTTTAGAAAGAAGGGTGGTTTAACAGAAAACAGTGGCTGGGTGGGACTAGGCTGGGGGTGGAAGGCACCTGGGAGCAAAGTTTAGGGACTGTGCCCTGCATGGCCCAGAAAATGGTCCTGCATCGAGGTGCCTCACTGTCTCCACCTAGACCCCGCCCCGAACAGCACCTTACACACTTGTCACATTTTGCATTTTTTGTCTCCAACTCAGAAGATGGAGCGGATATAACCAACCTTGCCATGCTGTTCAGAAAGAAAGCAAAAACGACAGAGGCGTCTTGCCAAATATTAAGCAGTAAGTTTGCCGCAGAGCACAAAGTCCTCCTGACTTGTTGGTCATAGCTCTTTCTTTCACATCACAAACACACACACACACAAATATGCATACACAACACACACATCACTCCCACAAACACACATACATGTAAACACACACACACTCAGACTTACCGCTGGGCCAACCCACAGCAAGAGGAAGGGCCGCGTCTCCCGTCTTCCGAGCCACGCACTCTTGTGAACCTGTCTCTTCCCTTAGGGCCAACACCTGGTAAGCTCCTCGCCGGAGTAGACGCAGGAGGCAGAGGAAGCTTCCAAGGCCAAGGTGTATGAACGCGTGGAAGGCAAGGCCAATGTTTGTTTACATTTTTCAGCAAATTGTGCTAGAGATCCCAGCTGGAGAACTGCTCTCGAGAGAGCAGCGTCTGCCGTGAGGGAGGAGGGGCAGGAAGTGGGCAGGAACGCGGGCCGGGCGGGCTGGGCCCTCCAAGTCAGAGAGTCATGTGCTTGCGTGGTGTAGCCTCAGAAATAGAAAAAACAGGGTAGTACTGGTGGGATTCTCTTTATCCTGAACCAGGATCACAAGAACGCAGAGGCTTAAACAGCAGCAGATCCCTCAGAAAACTGTGTCAGAAAAAGTGATTTTTTACTGGGTTCTCTCTTTTTGAACTTTGCCCGCTTCCCAGGGACCTCGGTACTGGGGCAAACATTCATGTCTACTTTCTTCCACTAACCTCTCCTTCCTTGTTTCTCTCAGAACAAGGTCTGATGTTCATTCTAAGGCATAAATCATTGATAATTTCCATTTTTATATCTCCTGGAAGATTTGCACTCTAACAAATGCAAAAGAATGTCTAAAATGAAGGATTAAAAAGAGCACTTGTATGGGGAGAAAGGCATTTTAGACATGGACAATGGGAGGAAAAAAACCTCAGCATCCTCAAAAACACGTTTTCTAGGACTTTACCAACAGATCTGACCACCCTAATTAAAAGGAGGCCATTGAAGGAAGAAATTGAGAACATTTGAGCACAGGTGATGATATCGTTATCACATGATTTTAAAATGTTAAGATTCCCTCAAAAATCCCACTTGATCTAGCACAATAGTTCTAATTTTCTCTTGTTCTATTCTAGTTGATATCCATGAGTTTTGACAATTATTGCATAGTGTATATATCTTCCAATGCTCTACTTTAAATTACTCTGTAAATGCCTTAACATAAATAATTCTTAGAAGTCGTGTGTTGGTCTTTACCATTCCTTCTATGGCCTACGTAATTAGAATATTATTACTCCACCTATAGCTGAAATTAACCATCTATTTTGAATTCTAGAGGTTGCCATCTTCTGAAGGCTGACCCTGGAGGCTGACCCTGGAGGCTTGCCGAGACCTGCAGCTCACTGAGCAGGCACGAGATCCAGTTAGCATTCAGCCACCAAGATTTTGGAAGTGTTTGTTACTGCAGCATCATCTGGCCTAACTGGATACAGAATGTAAATCTGATGTTGGTTGTTTTGTTTGTTTGTTTGTTTGTTTGCTGACTCACACTGTTGGTGATTTCTTTTCTAGAGGAATGTTCACAGTCTTTGTGAATTAAATATGGACATCCTGAGGACTGAGATCAAGGTGGCTTTACTCTAGAGAGGGTTTGCGTATATTTTCATCAGGAACTAACAAGGGGTACTGGTGCTACTGAACCAAGACCACTTAAGCCCCCTTCTGAGATCTCTGACTTAATCCAGAAAGCCCCAATCTACAACTCGCTTTACAGAGGAGTCCAAATTTAGGCTCCGGAGACTATGGCTGAGATCTCCATTTGCCCTTAGGGCTACCAACCTTCCCTTTGAGTCCATGGCTCACAGCTCCCATTTCAGTTTAAGTTTTTTTTATTTTTTATTTTTTTTGACCACTTTTTTAGTTTTTGCCAACATGGTGTTGTCACTCACTTCCTGCAAGCCAAATAATACAGTCTGTTGTTTTGTGGTAGGAGGGCCTCTCTGTACTTATGTCTCAAGCATAGTATATCTACCGAGAGTGTAATTTACAGTCCCTGTCATTGTCTTGTTTCTTAAACCTCATCCCTTGACTGGAACCCAGTCACCTGGCCCCAACCTAGTTGCAAGGGAGGCTGGGACAGGAGAGGAACACATGGACTAATGGTCTTGGACACACCATCCAACTCTGGGGTTTGGGAACAAAAATTAGTCACAATTACAATTAAATAGCTAAAAAAAATAAGCCCACATGGTTAATAAAAAAGAATAGTGACTGTAAAAATAATGAGTAACATTTTAAACAACACTTACTGTATACTGGGCACTGTTTTAAGGGCTTTACCTGTTAACTCCTGTAATCCTCACAGTGATCGTATGAGGAGGAAACCAAAGCACTCACACAAGTTCACACGATCCCGCTGGAGCTAGCATGGGCCCCGGACAGACTGGGTAAAACAGAAAGAAGTAACACTTCCTCCGTAAAGAATATTGCCATGGTCCAAAGTATCTGAAATCACATATGGAGTCCCTCTTCCAAGCCCGCATACTCTTTATCCAAAACAATAGTAAAAGATGAATAAGGTAAGGTCTTGATTTTGAGATGTTGTAAAAATCTTTAACTCTTAAATATTTAATCACACATGGGCTAGCACTTATCATACAAAGTTCATTATTTCCTTTTCACATATTTATTCCTCAGATGGGAACGTGCCCTGACTAGTCTGCTGATGCCTGAAGGAGGATGGTTGGCATGGAACAGAGCCATGGTAGCCAATACACATGTGATGTGATGGTTAATTTTATATATCAATTTGGCTAGGCTATGGTGCCCAGTTCTATGGTCAAATACCAGTCTAGATATTGCTGTGAAGGTATTTTTTCTTTTTAGCTTCAACTAATATTTAAATCAGTAGACTTTGAGTAAAGCAGATTACACTCCATAATGCATAACACAGGTGGGCCTCATCCAATCAGTTGAAGGAGTTAAGAGTAAAGACTGAAGTTCCCCAAAGAAGAAGGAATTCTTCCTCAGGACTGACACATAGAAAACCTGCCTAAGTTTCCAGCCTGCCCGGCTCGACCAGTGAATTTGGACTCAAGACTGCAACATCAACTTGCCCCGGAATTTCCAGCCTGGCAGCTTGTCCTGTGGATTTTGCACTTACAGACCCCATAATTGTGTAAGCAATTCCTTAAAATAAATCTCCCTCTTTTGCTCTTATATTTTATCTCTTATCTCTCTTTCTCTTTTTCTGGTTCCAATTCTCCTCGTCTCCTCTCTTTCTCCCTTTGTCTCTGTGTCTTTCTCTCTCGATAGATACACATGTCGATGCAAATACAGACGTGGATATGTTGGAGATACAGATTAGATAGATAGGTGGGTGCCACTGGTTCTTTTTCTCTTGAGAACTCTGACTAACACGCCACAGAACAGTAGTGAGGACGACAGCAGCTGAGCTGAAGCCAGCCTAGGTCTGCTGAACCCATCCAAACTGCGGACAGGAGTGACGAACGTGTGAGTGAGCCACTGGGCTTGGAGGTAGCTTGTGGGACAGCGTTACTGTGGCATGAGATAATGAATGTGCCACCAATCCCTTTTTCATTGAGCGTTTTTATGTGAATGATGCCTTATCAGCATCTACGAAGATGATCAAATGATTTTACTCCTTACATTTATTAATATGATGAATTATATGGTCAGATTCCCTAATATTAATCCATATTTCCATTACCAGAAAGAACTTTCTTGGTCATGGCATATTATGTCTTAGTATGCTGTTGAATTTTATTTCTGATAGTTGTTAATTTTTTCATTGATACTTATAAGAGAAAATGGCTGCATTTTCTTGTTTTGTGCAGTATTCATCATTCATCTGGTTTATATGTCAAAGATATAATCAGTACAGAAGACAGTGAACTGAATCTTGAAAATGAATAGCAGCATGCACGCACTTGAGGAAATATCTATACATTCAGGCATACAGCTGTATTTTATCAATCACATCCCAAATAGATCCAAACACCTAATGAGGCAAAAAAATGTAGATTTTGATCTTTCACGTACATTTCCTCAGCCAGTACTGCCGTCCGGGAAGCTTAGAGTCCCTGATGCACTGGCAAGGGATCCCATGTAACACCGCTTCAGACCAGGGAACTGTCAAGAACAAGTTAGCCTACTGACAGTTTCATCGGTACTGGGAGAAGACATGAGACTGCTGGGTCAGAGACAAAAGATAGTTTATTATTTTCGTGTATGCCAGAGTGGGTTTATATAGGAGTAGACTTCCCCAATAGCTTCAAAATTTATCAGAAGGTCTGAGTTATTCATGCCCACTCAAGCACACTCATGTAAGTTAATAAATATCCATGATACAGACGGACTCTACTGAAACATGGTGCCTTTGTAAAGTGCACAAACTAACAGCATTTTATGTTGGCCCTGATAAAGTGTATTCAAACTGAAGTCTTTATCCCTAATTCTTCCTTTGGCAGCTTATGATCCAGTAGCAGTGGTCTACTTCACTCTCCAGATATGCACTCCAGGCTTGCTCGGTTGTTTCTGGCAAGGTTTGACCCAGACAGAGTTACTGTATAGTTCCTTGAGCAGCTTCTGGATCTGACCACCATCTGTAAGCTGTGCTGAGAGTCCTGCAGAGACCCAGCCCTCCCCACAGGCACACTTTCAGGCTCCCATCGTATCTCTGCTCCCCACAGTGGCTCAACTTGGTGGGGGGCAGTTTCATTATGCACTGATTGCCAATTTTTCTGAGTCCAGTGAGCTAGAATATCCGTATACAAGTTATACAAGGCAGAGTTATTAGGTACAGGTAGGTAGTAGGGACAACAGAAGCGCAGGGGTCATTGTGAGCTGGTCTCCCAAGGCTCAGGGAAGCTGCCTGTGGTGGATGGCATCTTGGTTGCATGTGCCCCACTTGCACTGCACCTGCGGGACCCTGAAAAGCAGCCCACCCTGGTTTTATACCCTGAAGTAACCAGAATTGCTGCAGTAAAGCATTGAAGGACACCCTGATTCTGGAGGGGAGGCGGGATCTGGAACAGTTATTCCAGCTCCCCCTTATCTCAAAATGTTGCGTTCCCAGCCTGTTCATCAGTTATTCTTGAGAACTGCAGGTGAGAAAGCAGGGAAACGGGGTTGATCCAAGGCCACTCAGAGAACTGTCCTACACACGACTCCATGTATCTTCTCTGCACCCCAGGGATGTGAAAGACCCTGCACCCTTTTTTAGAGGCAGTCCAGGAGCTAGTATGTTCACACATCAGGAAGGAGGCCTAGCAGGGCTATGTGAGGGACCTCACAGTGGAGGCGAAGACTCTGCGGATTGGCAGAAGTGAAGACCCAGGTTGCAGGTGAGGGTGTCTCTGCAGAAGAGGAAGGAGGGGCCACATGAAATCCCAGGGCGACAAAGGGTTTTAATTTCCTCCTTTTCATGACCTATTCCTTTTGCAGCCTGCTCTGCTCACAGGGGCTTGATAAAAGTATATATTCTAAGCTCCTGAAATTGACCCTGACCCGCAGGATTTGCACTGGGGCAGATGGTGGCAGCAGCTGGATGGTTAAATCTCTTGACAGTGGTGTCCAGTTCTCAATGTCACTGGGGCTTGGTACCTTTCACCGTACCACAAGCAACTTAGTGGTGTTTAGGGAAGGGAGGAGCAGATTACTTACAGCCGATTTGCTATTGAGACCCCCAAGCTCCCCCAACCTTGGAAGATGGAACGAAATGGGAATGGAAGACCTACATTTCTATGTTCATGTTTACACAGAATCATGGTGGGCGCCCACAGCTTGAAATGGAGATTGGTTTGCTTGATTTTTGTTTGCATTAGAGTTGGTTGATTGTTTTGTTTGTTGTTTGTTTGTTTTTACAAACATCAAGTGGTTATTTCTTTAAAACATAATGCAGAAATTCTGAAAAATAAGATGGTGAGCAGTTTAGGCATTACAGCTGGGTGTCAGATCTGGCGTGGCAGAGTAAGAGTGGAAGGACTTGCTCCACATATGTGGTCCTGTTGCTAGCTCCTAAGGGAGTCAAATGCTCCATGTTGGAACTGTTAGAAGGAGGCCCCGTGTGGGTTTGCAGCCTCAGAGAAAAACTCCCGTTATCCCTGGTCCAACATCAGCCTGAGGAGGGGTCTGCAGAGGTGCTTGCGCACATTCCGCAAGGTCTCCCGGGGGAGATCCCCTCTGTCCAGCCTGCCCCGCTAACCCATCCTGAGCACCATCTCAGGTGCAGAGGAGGGGACATGAGCCCCAATTCTAACTCTGTCTTGTGCAGGGACCAGAATATTATGTGAAGGGTAAAAGCAGAGGAGGTGAGACAGGAAATGGCTGTGGGGGAGACAGGGGTAGTGTTGCCGCACCCACAGGTAAGTTTACAACGAACAGTCTTGTTCTCATCATTTGAGAGGGTTCTGGGAAATGAGCTAATATCAGTTGTAGAACACAGACTTCCTGGGAACATGCTGAGATGCACATGAACAAAAACCCATATAATGTCTAATAAAGTGGCACAAACTTTTGTGGGTGACAGATAATGCTTATAAAGAAGAGATGTTGCATTGCCAAAGAAAAGGAAGAACTGAAAACGGTAGAAGATATTGTTTCAACCTAAGGGCAAAGCCCTTGTGCGGGGAGCATTCCTGAGTCTTGACAGCTTTTCTTCTTGTCCTGGTCTCCTGGGCAGACTTTGCTCCCCCACGATAGTGAGGAATAGGTAGGAGTTCGAGGGCTTTAAAGTGCATGGCGTGGTTCATGCTGGGGTGAGAGAGGGATTGGAGTGGCAGGAAGAAGGGGCCGTGCGCCGGCGTCTCACCGCACAATCTGCCTCCCTCGTCGTTCTGTGGCTGATGTACCGACCCTTCGATTTCTCCAACTCAACGCAGAAGTACAGAAGTACTGAACCCAGGGAGTCAGAAGCCCAGGACTAGGGGGCTTTGGCTGCTCCTGCTCCTGCCAGGGCTCTCCACTGCAAGCCCCCAGAGTTGTCACTGTCATTCCCCTGGTCTGGTCACTAGGTCTGGTCTCCATTGGGGATCACAGGGCCTGTGGAGTTCCAGCTGTGTTCCTGCCGGTTCTCTGAGAACCGCGGCAGTGCTGGCGAGCTGGCGTGTTGGCGGGCCAGGCCGTGCTAATGGGTGAGCAGGGTTTCACGCTCACTGGGTAGGGCCAGAAATAAAGGAGAACTTGGGATGTTGCGGTAGGAAGAGACCTAACCTCACTTACTGCAATCCTTCCTTTAACCTTAAAACAAGTGAGGCTCAGGGGCTTTATGAGTCTTTCCCAAGGGCATGGCATGCGGTGGCAGCACTGTGCCCACAGCCTTCATCTTCTGCCATCAGACTTGCTATTTCCACTGTGCTGTGCACCGACTTTGGCAGACAGAAATGCCAAGGTGCCACCGGGAAAGTCTGTGCTGACTTGGAAACCAGGGCCACCGTGCTGACGGAGGAGTCCCGATGTTACTGGCACAGTCCTGACTGGTGCTGTCGTAGCCCTCAGAACGGAAGGAACCAATGTGTTCATGGAAAGGGGCAGAGATGATTTTTAGGAGAAAACGGGCAGGAAAGTCCCTCTGTAATTTAATACAGTAGAGCCAGGGCTTGAAGTCGATTCCCTCCCGTTTGTTAACATCATTACAATACTCTCGGTCGAAACTCAAATTCCTGTCATGGCACGAGAATGTCCGATGGGCAGGGGCCCATGCCAGCAGGGAAAGGGTCTCGCAACCATCTCTGAGCGCCCGAGCCTCCTCTGTCTCTCCGAAAAAGAAATCACTGCTTATTCTCCAGATTAAATGAACTCCTAAAGCAAATTCCTCTGCAGAGAGGATAAGACCTGAGTGTGGGAGAAGCTTGGAGAAGCTGGGCTGGCCGCCATGGCGTGTGTGCTCACACCGTGGAGCGCGGGGCAGGCTCTGGCAGGAGCCGGGCAGGGTCTGGAGTGGCCGTCCCAGGAAAGCCAGCGTCTCTGCTCTACTTTGCAACCTGCCAGGCCCATTGGCTCCGGTGCGGGGTGGGAATGGGGAAGGTGTTCCTGCGAGGCTGGGTATTTCAGATTCCCTGGCGTAGTAGGGTGAGGAGCTGGGACCCGGGTTGTCACCGGACACTGCGGGAAAGAGAGAGCAGTGCGAGAAAGGAAGGGCGGTGGAAGAGAGCACAGACTAAGAGCGGGAAAGTGAAGTGCAGTGTTGGGGCACGGCGGAGAGGTAGCGAAGGGGAAAGAACAGGGAGGGTTTCCAGATAGATGGGACTTCCTTCTTGTCCCGGTTTCACTTCTTTAATTTAATCTGCATTTGCCAGACCAAGAGTTGCTCAAGCGTCTTTATCACCGTAGGTCACGGTCCACACTCCTCGGCCTGGAATTGAGGGCTGCTATATCGGGCTGCGGCTGTCTCGGCTGCCACATCTCCTTCGGTTCTGCTACTTCACCAGAGACACAGCAGTGGGCTTGGGGGCCCGACAGCTAGATTCCAGTCTCTGACCCCATACTCATTCTCCGAGTAACATCGGTCAAGTTACTGGTCTTTCTTGAGCCTTGTTTTTACTTATTTAGAAACGAAGATAATAATTTCTACTTCCCAGCGTTGCTGTAAGTATTAAATGAGAGGAAGATTTAGGATGCAGGGCTTAGCTGGAGATAATGAAATAAATGGTAGATGTGTCTGCTCCGTGAAAGGTCCCTGTTTGCTTTTTCCTGCCCGTGCAATGCTTATTTTTACTTTGAAGCCATCATCCATATGGTTTCCTTCCACCTGTCTATTTGTCTGTGCCCAAAGCTCTCCATATATCCCAATCCTTCCTTCCTTTAGAGAAAAACTCCTCCACGAAAACCTCCTCCTGTCAGCGAGACGATGCCTCTGGGACTTCCTTTTCGCAGGTGTGTTGGTTTTGTCTTCTCAGCAGTATGGCAAGACGTCTATGGGAAGAGATGAAGCCAGATTGGTTTCTCCTTTTTCCCCCTTACAGCCTCTTCTGCTGCATGACAGGCACACCGGAGACTCTGGACTCTACTTAGAGTTCAGGTAAATGGCCCTGGAAACAGAGGCATGGAAACTAGAAATATCAGCTACTCTGCAGATTTACCAGTGGTTCTAGATCAACAGCATCAGCATGAACTGGGAACTTGTTAGAAAACGTGGGCTCCATCCCACACGGACTGAATCAGAAACTCTGGGAGTCGAGTCCAGCGATAAGAGTTTCAATAAACGCTCCAAGTGTGTCTGATGCACCCTGAAGTTGAGAACCACTGGGTGAAGGCATTGTCTGTAGAAGGGCTTTCACCTATGATTAAATCAGCTGAAATGGAGGCCCTAAGAGCAATAGAAAAAGCACATCTGAAATTTAAAAGTTTTAGGTGAGAGAAATTAATACAGGACCCTCTCATCTAAGATTGAGCTAGAAAAAACAAAATGTAGCGGTGCTCTGGGCAATCAGGAAACAACCTAAATGTCCTTGAAAGTTGAGGTGCCTCAGAAATAAACCCCCAACTTCTAACTGTAGTTGGGCACAGACCTCATTGCATTAGTCATGGCGGTGATCCAACTTCAACAATGCAAGGGATGACAATGCCCAAGGGCAGTAGTTCTCAAAGTGACGTCCCTGGACCAGCAGCATAAATTGTTAGGAAAAGCAATTTTCAGGCTCCATCCAAAACCTACTGATTGAGAAACTTCAGGGACATTGTCCAGCCATCTGTAGTTTAACAAGCTCTTCACGTGATTCTGATCAGGCTGAAGCTTGAAAACCCCTGGGCTAGCCACTAGGAATTTATGCTTTTTCAGTTTAATTATGAAAATTTATACATTTTTCTATTTAATTTTGACAAGTCTACTGAGTAGTTTGTTCCTATTTTAAGATCTGGGCAATTAGGCTTAAGTTTGCAGAAGGTCACTTAGCCAGTCAGTGGCCCTTTAAGAACTAGAACTCAGTTCTATCTGATTCTAAAACCCCATTGAGAATACAGAGGATGTATTTTGGCCATTTGTGGCCACTGATGGACTCAATAGGTAAAAATGTATGTGGTAGGATTTCAGGGCAAGAGGAAGAGGAAAAGTTGGAATCAGGCAAATAGAGCAAGCAATCTCTGCTATTTGAATGCGTGATATTCAAGCCCGGGATGTGTAGCAAGTTAGACCTACAGAGGTCATCTCTTTTTTATAAGATGTGGTCCATCCAAGAATAATAGGCCATGGACTATGCCAAAGGAAGGTTCCAGTGGACACCCCACATTTAAGGTCTTGAATCTTCAACTCTTCACTTGAGCTCCTTGGACCTCCTCAGTTCTGCCCTGTGTGTTATTTTCTTCATACCTAACCACGGCCGTGGTGGAAAACCTTTACACGTAAGAGAGGAAAAATAGCTCGAGACCAGTGGGCTGCAGGTGCATATTTTGGCAGAGGAGAATTTCCCTCCCTTCGGATCACACAAGATAAAACAGGTCTCTGCTCTTTCTGAGGACAGAACTTGCCTCTGCAACACCCCTGGGTCTTGTGGTTTCCTTTCACATGCTGGACCAGAAACAGTTATTTTTTGACTTTGCAAAAACACCCAGAAACTAATTTCCTTTCAAGATTCAGGGTGATCAAACTCAGGAAGGACAAGAAGTGAAAAAGAAAAGGTCTTACACAGGGAGTGGTTGGAGAGGAAATGGGGGTGCTGCCAGGATTATGAGCAGAGGAAACAGAGTGGGGTGAGGTCCCAGCAGATTCACCTCAAAGGTTACCAAACCACATTCCTCTCCAGCTCACTTTGACAGCAATTTTTCTGTTCCCATGCACTAAGGGATGAGGGGTGGGGGGATAGGAAGCAGAGGAGGACCTCAGTAAAGCTACCAAAATTCAGATCACGCAAAGCCCACTGAGGGAGAGGGCTTTTGAATCCATGATTCCCACAGCCTATAATCACACACATCTGACCATGTCGTATCTGGATGCAAGCCTGGAGTGATTTTCCATTTTCTGTAGTAAGACATTCAGGATCCAGACTTGATGAGTCTCTGTACAAATCGTCTGCCTGAATCTACAGCCTCCTTTCTATGCAACCTTACTTCCAACCTCTAGGATCTAGCCATACTTGCCTTCCTTTGGTTACCTGAGAGCTCCATGCTGTCACTTGCCTTTGAATGTGCTGTTTCTTCCTCCTGGAAACACTTCTAATCGCTTTCCCTAACTTCTACTCACTCTTCAATTTCAGCTCAAACAATATTACTTCTAAGACGCCTTGCTCAACTACCCCCACCACTAGTTTAGCAGACCCCTTTTACACTCCCCAAACATCCTACTGTTCTGCTTCATAACACTCACTGTGCTAAAGTCTATGTTCAATATCATGCTTGCCTGAGAAAGGAGGCAGTGATGGGGCAAGGTGGTGCTGCTAAAAATTTTATTTTCTTAAAAGATGGAACCAGAATTCTTCTGGGGTGGAAGAATCTATTCAGAGTAATATCATGGTCAGTACGTTTGGAAGTGTTAGAAAGGTAAACTGAGACACAGTGCAGTTTTAAAGAGTTTACTGAGCAAACAATGATTCATGAATTAGGCAACTCCAAAGCAGAAGTGGTTCAGGAGCTCCACGGAAGAAACACGAGGAGGCGGCTTTTAGAGAACAGACACATATCGCATTGCATACAGTTTTACACTTGCTTATTTGGTCTATCTTGTTGGAAAGTCCCTAGTCATATAATTTTAAGTTTGTTGGCTACTTCTCATTGGTTGAGCATAAGTTCTGTTTTTTTAAATATAAACATTTACAAGAAATAGCTCAAGTTTCACTTATGTCTGCAAATCAAGCAAGGTTGAGGCCACTTATGAGGCGTAACTGGTTTTGTCTGCTCAGGGATTCCTCAGGCCTGGTCTCCATGTTAACTTACTTTAACAGAAGGAAAATGAGACCCTGAAACCAGATCCAGCTAAAACAAGGGCAGTCAGAGAGAGAATTGCTGTGTTTTAGAAATGGAGACAACCATTTAGGAATATCAGTGCGAAAATCCTAAATTACCTCTTAACAAATAGAATTCAGCAATGCATTAAGAATGAATAAGATTTGTTCTATGTATGCAAAGAAGATTCAATATTAGGAAATATTTTTATATAATTTAATGTATTATGAAGCTATGGAGCAACATAATTTGATCATCTCCTTAGCTGTTGAAAGGTAATTTGGTAAAATTCAACATATAATTATTGGCTCCTTTTATACTCTAATAAAAAATTTTATCTCAACCTCCAAGCCTGCATCTATTTTAAGGGAAACATTGAGATATTGCCACACAAGTCAGGAAGAAGGAGGCCTACTACCATTGTGTTTATTTAACATTCTTTTATTAATAGAGATTAGAAGTTTTTTAAAGAAATTCAAAAAAAAAGAGGTAAATTATTACTCTTGGCCCCATAAAGAATTTCTACAAATCAATATCAAAATGATTAACACCCAAATTGAAACATGAGCAATAAATATATGAGACGGATATCAATAAAGGAATAGACATAGTTCTTTCACATACAAAAAATGACTCAACCATATTCCTACTGAGTAATGCATATGGAAACCACACTAACATAGTTTTTCACCTGTAAGGCTGGCAAAGATAAAGTTATGAACAGGATATGGGGAAACTAATAAAATGCTGGTGAAATTAATTTGGTTAAAATTTTTATTGTAGGCAATTCAGTAATGTCTATGAAAGTTACAAATGCATGTACCAATTGTCTAGAAATTCTTCTAGAAATCTATTCAGGAGATCTCGTTATCTATTGATGCATTAAAAACTACTCCAAAACTCAGTGGCATAAAACAACATGTTTTTGTGTGTCAAGAATTTGGGCAGAATCCTAAGTGAAGTATCTAAAGAGTGGAAAAACAAGCACCACATGCACTCGCAATTGAATTGGAACTAACCGATGAGCACACGCGTGCACAGACGAAAGTAAATCTCAGTGGAAATCAAGTGGGGGCGTTGAGGGGAGGGGCGGAATCTACCTAAAGAGTACAGCGAACACAATTTGGGTGATGGGCACGCTTACAGCGCTGACTCAAGCCACGTAACAAAAACATTTGTACCCCCTTAATAATTGAAATAAAAATATACATACATAGAAAACAAAATTTTTAAAAAGGTAAAAGTATAAACTATTGATGTGCATTAACACTATCGGAAAATAATAAATATCATTACATTGAGAAAGGGGTGGAACTAGAAAATGTTTCATTTATACTTTTCACCTACTTTCCTCTTTATTACAGGTCTTAGGATCTGAAGCTATTAAAGATTCCATTTCTGTGTGTAAAGTATGTGTCTTCTCTGCAAAATATTAATATGTTTTAGTATGCAGGCTTGTGACCACACTCCAAATGTTCTGAAGGGCTGGGCATTGTGGCTCATGCCTGTAATCCTAGCACTTTGGGAAGCCAA